>LTAE01004357.1:22113-32770 GCA_001647135.1 Pontederia paniculata | reverse complement strand
ATATATATATATATATATATATATGTACATATAATATAATATATACTTACTGCAAAGTGCAGCTTTAACTACATGTGTGTGCGATCACTGATCACAAACTTAGCTGGTCTCATACATGGACTTAGTCAGTTTCATCTTGCATGGCTTGCTCACATGGTTCATTAATTGGGCACTGGCCTATGTCAGAACCAGTACCAGTTAAACAGGAAAATTAAGAAAGCCATTAAATCTTTCTGAAAGATTAAAAAAACAATCTCAAATCACAAGATCGTTGTACTTTGGCCTTTTCTTTATGAATCACTGTACATTGTTTAACTGAAACTTAAGAATTCAGGCAAAACACATGCACTCTTTTTGTGTACCCTTTCTCTCATTTGATTTTTTTTCTTGGGTAAGATCTAATCAGCATATAATTTATTGATCACTAGAAAAAGAAAGGTGAACACGAACATTTAGGAATGGACGATCACATGTAGCAAGTCAAATTACCTTTGGATAATTTATAATGTTGAAGCAAACATAAATTAGCATCAAATGGATCTGTTAAGAATCTTTACATGCATGGAAAATCATATGAGTCCCCCTTTATTTTTACGTAGCAAAAAATGAACGTAAAAAGCGATCAATCGACCACGTACTTGTTCTTGAGAACGGTAAACTTTTTCAATAGTTTACAGCGACTACACCTGTTGACCTGCAAATTGCATATTTTGATTAATGCAGATCCCATCGATGGATCTAAAAATTAGTGTGTAATACAAGTGGAAGAATACAATAGGTCCACTAGATTGCCTTCGTCTGCAGCCATGCATGCAAACTCCTCTGCATGATCAAATCTTGTAAGTGAAGTTAGGTCCTTTTTTTTTTTTTTGCATACTTACTTTTTTTAGATTACAGTTTATTTCCTTAAGGTAATTAATATGTTAGATCAGACAATGTCGACCATGCATGTTACATGAACAGTATTATTAATCAAGTAAGATTTCATGATGTAGTTAGGCTCACCATCGATCATCTGAAAAGAATTAATATAAAACACGAATGGACTGAGTTTTACAATTACCTTCTGTCAATCAGTCTCTAGATCATCTCATCCAAAAAAAAACTCTAGGGAGGTCATTAAATCGCAACTCAATGGTTGACATGGGAGAAACAAAAGTGTCGTGTGAGATCTCATAGAGTAAATGTCATAGCCATGTTTTTTTTTGTTTAACCCATTAATGTGCACGTATACTAACATCCCATTAATAAAATATTCAGATAAGTTGAATTGTAAAGAATAAATCTAAATCAAATTGATGATTATAGAAATCGAACTCGGAGTTACTAACTTTCGTTAAATATCATACACAACTCCATTTTTTTTACAAAAAATAAGTGTAGACGGAGCCACAATGATCATGATGTAAGACGAAAACTGAACAAGTAAATTTACAATTGGTGGTAAAAAAAACTAATTGTCCTAAAATTCATCAAAATCATTCCACACGATAAGATAAAGTGAAGTTCAAGTGTAGGAAATATTGATATCACATTTTATTGATATTGATAAAACTCTTATGTAGAGTATCATAGGTAGAGTTTAACCCTAACTAAAAAAAAATTAAATAACGAAAAAATCAATGTAAGATAGAAAAAGAAAAAACTAGACAACTAGTAATTCCAATACTTATGACCCGAAAATTTGAATGATATATATGCCACGATATAACTCGATTGAGATGCGATGATTAGTAGCTTCACAACATGCTTCATAGAGCAAACATTTTTTAAGCTGGACTTACGATATGGATACCACCAAATTCGAATGGCCGAAATCGTTGAATGGAAGAGAACATTCAAATATAAGCATATTTGAAATTTTCAATGCCCTGCCAAGTGATTGCTTTTATTCCATATTTGTTGTGCACATTGCATAATCATCGAATGCATAAATACAAACATATTACACATGTGTAAAGGAGCTTTAGACATTTTTTTAAATATTTTTTTTACATATTGTCATTTTTGAAGTTTTAAGAGTTTTTGAAATGGTTAATTCTCATAATGGATATAATCATTTTGTATGATGCATTATGTTGTAAATTTGTTTTAAGCATTATCAATAACCTTCCAAGTTAAAAATAGTGAAAGATGTATAAGATTATTTAACACGCACATGATATGCAAACTGTATAGGAAGCTGATATTATATTATATATATATATATATATATATATATATATATTCAATTAATTCGTTTACCTTTTTATTTAGTTCGGCAGTTGACTCCAATGACCTTGCCGTTTCAGACTTCATCATCTTATTACAACTTGCCCCATATAAAAGAATTCCATTAACGAAGTTTGATTGGTACAAAGATTTTTATTTTGAATTGAGGGATCGAAAATTAGTAGCTTCAAATTTGAATTTCAAAATTATCAAATTTAGTTATGAGATTAATATTTCTGCATTATTTATTTTGAATTAGTTAAGTGCTAATAGCTCTAAATGCAATGAGAATATAAAAAAAAAGAAAAAAATTCGAGTGCAAGATGACATAGAAAGGAAGATATCAAATACACCTAATAGGTGCCTCCTCTGATCCAACCTCCTTTTATATATAGATATATATATGTCCTCACAAAAGCCTCGACAGGGCAACGCCTCTTCCCATGCATGCATGTACACTGCCATGCTCAATGGACAACCACAAGCACTACCTCTCTAAACAAAGGACCTCCCCTCGCTCCATCATCATCTCCTCCTGCACCTCCTCCTCAAAGCTCTCTGGTAACTACTTCCTGCTCCTCCTCGTCGTACTCCTCAGCCTTCTCCACCTCCGGGCGCTCATCAGTACGACCAGAACTCCGTTCCCCTTCTCCATCTCCTCCTACACCTCCTGGTCCTTCTCCAAGCATGTTCGCGGTAACCTCCATCCCGAGGACGCGGCGGTATTCATCCCCTTGAAGGACCTCCGCTTCGCGGCCACCGCCATGGACGGCAACACTTGGTTCATGAGCGCCATCAACGACACCTACGAGGAGGGCGAGGCGCAGCACCTCCGCTTCCCCTCCGCGGCGTCCGGCGGCCGGCTGCTCTGCGTGCGGGGGAACAACACGGGCGACGGGACCATGAACTCGTACGCCCTGGCCCCGAAGGGGTCGCTGCCGTCCAACGCGAGGGTCCTGCCGGGGCTCACGTTCGTGTCGGNCCGGCGGCCGGCTGCTCTGCGTGCGGGGGAACAACACGGGCGACGGGACCATGAACTCGTACGCCCTGGCCCCGAAGGGGTCGCTGCCGTCCAACGCGAGGGTCCTGCCGGGGCTCACGTTCGTGTCGGACAGCTACTACGACTACGGCAACTTGTTCCACGGGCTGACGGCGATGGCGCCGTTCGTGGCGTGGCACACCAAGGAGGGCTGCGTCAAGCCCGCGAGGTGGGTGCTGTACAAGCGCGGGGAGGTGACGTATTCGCTCGGTCTCTGGGTGCGGACGATAGTGGAGGCGGTGTTCGGCGGGGAGCTCAACGTGGAGCGGTTCGAGAGCGGCGGCGAATCGCCGACCTGCTTCGAGGACGCGGTGGTGTTCAGGCACAACCAGGGCGCCATGGGGAAGGAAAGGAAGGAGAAGGTGTATGACCTGATGAGGTGCAGGTCCAGAGCTCACTGTAACATAAGCAGCGGCAACAGCGACGCCGGCAAGGCCGTCAGGCTCACCTTGTTCCTGAGGGTTGGCGCGAGGTCGTTTAAGGACGACAAGGCTGTCATTAGGATCTTCGACAGGGAGTGCAGAAAGATCGAAGGGTGCATGCTCAAGGTCGCCACGCCGAATAATTTGACATTTTGTGACCAGGTTTGTCTTAATTTTTTTTTCCTAGCATTTTACTGAAACATGCATATTGGTATGAATGGCACAAGAACTTGGGAACTTTTCATATTTCTTTTCTCTGGTAGATGAGCTAAATTAAACGCTAACAAATATTGACTGGATTGTTTATTCCATCATCTAACTTCATAATTGCTTCAAATACACTAAAATAGAACTAAGGTACTTTGCATCTGGCACGATTCTGTGATCCACATAATATACAAGTCTTGCTAGCCCACATGCATGGATCTATATGTATAGAGTAGCTTGATTAATTAGATTCTAGTTGGTCAAGCATATCATCGAGTTCGACGTTTCTTTTATGACCTTCCCAACACAATCAGGATATGTTAAACAAAATAAACTGAATCAAACTGTGTAACATGCTGTTACTAATCTTCCACGTCGGGAACCCTGAAATCTTGCATGGAGCGCGTGGAACTTTGTTTAGTGGTAAACAATGATCTTAATTACTTCTCTTCAGGAGAAAAATGTTAAGATCTCATGGAGTTAACTCTCTACATGCCTCATTAATTATATATCTCTACATCGTTACTTGAAAACTTGGATGAACTTCTGCAAATTATGAAATCCTTGACGTATACAAACTTGCAGTTAATTTTTTTTATTTTACGGCATGTAGGTGAAGTTGATGACGGAGACTGACATCCTTGTGTCTCCCCACGGAGCACAGCTGACGAACATGTTCTTCATGGACAAGAACAGCAGCGTGATGGAGTTCTTCCCCAGTAGGTGGGAGTTGGCCGGAGTGGGAAGGTTCGTCTACGAGTGGGTGGCAGGCTGGTCGCGGATGCGGCACCAGGGCACATGGAATGACCCACAAGGCGAGCCGTGCCCCAGCAACGTGGCGGCGGCCAACTGCTTCTCCTCCTTCTACAAGAACCAGCAGATCGGCCACAACGAGACCTTCTTCGCCGGCTGGGCGGCGAGGGTCCTCGAGGAGGTGCGGCAACAGAAGCTGGAAACCAAACGAGCAGATGGAAGTTACTGTTCATGTGGTTGATTAATTAATTAATTTAAGTACACCTATAATGAGTTCTGGAAGCCTGGAATTAGCAATTTTCTTTCTATATGAAAAGTCAATAGATGAAGAATTCGACCGCACGCGAGCCAGATGCCAAAGATTCAATTACACCGGAAAAGAGAAAAAACAGCTTTGTACATGAGCTCCATTTTTCATTTACAAGAAAATAATTGCAGCTACTTGCAAAATCACTTTTCAAGTTACAATCAGCAACAAAAAACATTAGAGAGATAAACTTAACTTCTACTTAACTTGAACAAACCCCAAAAATCTGTACTAAAAACAGTGAATTATGAAACTTCTAAAAGCAAAATTGATCAAATCATTCAAAATGGACTAATGAGTATAAAGTCATTACTATCTTTAGATTTACCTTGTCGGCGGTAAGCAGTAGATGTCATGCGGACATTTCCAACAAACTCTGATGAGCCACCCCCACCACGTTCCCCATGGTTTAGAACACAGTCTTCAACAAGATCGCTAACTTCGAGTGAAGTAAATGTGCTGTGGGGGAAAAAAACTTAGCATCGTGGTGCATAAAAGCCAGCACTAGATCCGATGCCTCCACGTGCAAGGGTACATATCATGAGACGTTTCTAAATGCGCATTTCAAATGGAGCATCCAGGACAAGCGTATTGTTTCTAAAATATGCCAGCAAGCGCTACATATATCACACATTTAAGACGTTCGACACTCCAAAAACTTTGCTAGGTCAAAAGCTTAGCAGTACGGATGATGCAATCAAGAGTATCTCAAGGTTAAAGTGACAAATAATGGAGTGAACCAGTTCCCACTACAATCAGTTTTTATGTATAATATATATGTTGCTGTACAAGATCCATCAATGGAGAGAGAGAGAGAGAGCTTTCAAGTCTTCAAGGAACCAAAAACAGGTTAATTCACCTCGAGATGTGGTTCAACTTCTTCAGATAAACCAAACGTCATTTCTTGCAACCTAGGGATCGCCTTTAGCCTTTAGGTGTGTCTCCTATAGAATTTGGTCCACAGATAAACCATGAAGAAGCAAAAGAGTGCAAATAAGACTACATGAACGACATGGTTCGAGCCCTGCTGGATTATGCTTTTGTTAAGCCTTCGCATGTTATTCTTCACACCTGCTTGAGCTTTTATCAGGGTCATTTGCTGTTAAAGAACCAAATGCAAGTAAGAAAGCTACTCAAATATGTAAAAATCATTCTAACAAAATGTAAATAATAATGACAACAAAGAATTGGGTATAGAACTTGTAAAAACTCCTGTAACTTGTGCAAAGCAAGTCAATTTCCTTCTTACAAAAAAATGCCGAATAGATATCAACGCAAATTCTAAGGAATTCTAAGCCACGATCAACCTATGTATAAAATTTCCTCGACAAAAGATAGTATTATGCCTAAAGAAATTCATTTATGCTTCTTAGATAACCAACCACTAGACACGGAAGTAAATGATACTTGTTATCCTATTGCAATTCTATTCATGCTCATCACCTTGGAAAGATGTCACATCTTAAACATGAAAAAGATAAGAATCACTTAAACATAGACTATTAGACTTCATGGATCCAATGAAACAAGGAAGCTACAATCACTTAGGGGTTAGGACTTAAGTTGCTAGAATCACATATAATAGTAGTAAGAAAAAGATAACTAGCCATTGGAATTACCAGCTGAGATATGAGATCATTCTGAAACTTGGCTTCTGAGTTTATCTCCTGAGCCACCTGAAAATATTTTTAAGAAAACTTTATCAGATGGAACTGAATGATGACTATTGAACTACCTTGCACATACATGATAATGCAAATAAAAGACTTAGAAACTTTGTTTTTTGAAAGAGCTTAACATGTTTAATAACTTGTAACTACATTGCCAATGGTAAATGAAACTGATCTTCTAAAGACATGAATCAGACTATCAGAGGACGAAATTAAAAAAGTTGTCAAATAACTTTCCATGGTATCAATTTTCCAATATAAATCTAATATAGATACAACACAAAATGAAATGTGAAAGGAGGGTGGTGTAATTGTAATGCACTCTTTCTTAGAATTACCCCCACATAATGCACTGGTTTCTTCTTTAATTTGCCAGGGGCATGGGATAGGCAGGAACAGTAGACTATTTAGTCAACCGAATACATCATCACTTCTTAGAAGATCCCCCTGTAAGCCTTAAGGCAGGTCCTTTTTTTTCATATGTTCCCAATACTTTTTCTTATCCAGTTTGCTGGCAACAAGAGGGTTAGGTTGAAATATATAGATACCATTTAGTCAACTAGAAGATCTTCACTATTCATACACAAAATAAATAGGATTTATGGTGGGCCCTCTCTTACTTAAGTTTCCCTTAAGCATTCTGGAGTGTTAAGTAAGTAACATAAGACAGATAGAATGTAACAGAAATTTCTTAGTTTTTTCTTAGATTATCAACACTAGCAACATAACTGATATCAGTAGATGCCAAAGTTTGGAAGCTGCTCCAAAAGAATTGAAATAGTATATAAGTACATGATAAATTTCTGATGTACAAATTGAAATATTGAATAGGCAGAGGAACTAAAACAGTTTTCTACTTCTATGAGAGGCTCCAGTGGGTCACAAATTGGGGAGACACATAAACTCCTAAATACAAGGATTGCAACTAGGTTCCATGAAAACATGGAGAAAGGCTATTGTTTAAAACACTGCAAAAGTCTAATATGGAGCAAAATGGTTATATGACATGAACTGTTGTGTTGACGCACATTCCTTACTACAATAGAGTGAAAAAAACGTACGAAAACAGGAAATAAAACATTTTAACTAAAATATTTAGTTTTTGAGGGGTAACTAAACATATATTATTATCAATTTTCTTCAAAGCTGCATTTATCAGGAAAAGCTAACTTAAATGCCCACAACATACCGTTTCTTACATGAACAAAAGAATATTCGGGGCATTTGCACGTGGATCAAAATATTTAACAAAAATACAAAAGACATTTGAACTTTGATGGTACAATCTCTACTCAGATACCATGAACAAGAACTTGGTTATCAAGTGAAAATATAATTATTCATTCATCATCCGGCAATGAAATGCAAAAGCCAGGAAGAACCTTCACAGGCACATCTAGAACCTTCACATGTACATATAGAGCTTTCACATATTATACGCTTAATGGCACAAAGAACTCATGCAATCAACCGAATTTTCAAATAATCATGTTAAAATTTCAGCTCTCTCTCTCAAAATTTTTTTTTTTCAGCACTCGACCAAACCTCAACAGAACCTGTCAAGGCATCCTCTTTTTTTCTCCTTTTCCTGTGCTTCTCGAATTAGTTCATCTTTGGAACTTCCAAAGTTTAACAGAATGAAATAATTGAATTTCATATGGACAATATCAAATACTAGCATCTACAGAAACCAAGACTACCGAAATCCCATCTGAAATGCCCTAATTTATGCAATAATCATCGAAATCGTCAAAACTACGAGCGAAAAGTACTCACGCCCTTCAATTGTCGAACTTTCCCGCGGAGACCAGAGATGGTCTCGTCTAAATCGCCGTGAATCGGGTCGATCTGCAGCTGGATCTCGCCGGAGCTACCCGCCGCTGCCGGTCGCGAACTGAGGCCTTCCCTGAGATCAACACAAGATTAATGCAAACTCACGCCAAAAAAGCGATCAAGAACAGTAACAAATCCATGAAAGAATAAGAAGAGGAGACGATACCTCGATCGGAGGGGTCCGGCGCCGTAGCCGGAATTCGCCATGAGAGAGGCAAAGGAGGGATGTGGATGACTTCGAGTTGATTCAAGAATGGAAAGCGGAACAGGTCGCGGCAAAAAAGGACGGGGAATATTGGAAACGGAATAGACAGCGTGGCCTGGGCTCAATTGGGCCTTTGGGTCGTGAGAGAGCCTTGTTTCGTTTTGGAAAATAATTTCGATAAAAAGTTATATATATATATATATAAGTATATATTATAAAAAGTAATAATATTGGGAAAAATACTTTCATTATTATTATTATTATTGGAAATAAGAAATTTTCCTTAATTGGCTTTCATGTGATATATTGATAACTAATTTATACTTTTCAACATAGTTCTCTTTAGAGATAGAGATACGTGTGTGTTTTTCTGCTAATCAACTCGTGTTTGATTATGCTTGTAACCACATTCGTATCGCTTAAAAAAGTTATGTTGTGTCATATCATAAAAAAGTGGCATTAGAACGACCAAACTCTAATTTGTCCATGTAGACGGTCTGAGCCACTAAATTTTTATTATTTTATTTTTTTTGAAAAAATAATTATACTTTTTTATTATAATAAAATTTATATTTTATACCATATAATATAATATTCAATATAATCATATCTTAAATTGATAATTTAGTAATTAAATGATATGTATATGATATTATTCTATTAATCATTAGTATATACTATATAACAAAATATGTCTTCTAAGAAATTTATTTTTTTTATATAAGTTAAATATATGTTAAATCTTAAAAATTATGTTGGAGAATAAAATTGGAACTAAGTTGTGAGGGCAAGTGAATACTTTGACTACCAAAATCTCAAATATAATATATAACTAATAATATTTTTTTCATATATTTTAAAAAAATTATCGAGTCCAATCATGTCGGGCTCAGTCCAACTCATGCACATCAGGCCCGTGCCAAGCCGGGCTGAGACCTCCAAAGGGGCAGCCGATACGGGCTGGGGTGGAGCCAGCCCGACCCGAGCTTTTTACATAAAAACAACAAAGAATAAATCATTTTTATGAGAAAATATTTTCTAAAGTAGAAAATATATTAACATTTACTATTTTGCATTTTCCAGATTCTACTAATAATTTCGTAAGTGGTTAGATTTTTTTCATTTGTTTAGAGCTTTCTGTATCGGTTTTTTAAACTTGTAGGATTTGAGATTATCGACAATAAGATAAAAAATGATGGAAATAGGAATGAATTTTAAGTAATATGCACCTTCCCATAAACACAATCGAGATATGTTGACGAGAGCTAATAAGTTCAATTTTAAAATTATCAATTTGTTTAAGATTATTTTTTTAATTTTGTCTAGATACTATATTGTAACATTTTACACTTATTTATGAGTCTAAATTGAAAAAAAAATAAATATGACATCATTTTTAAAAATAAGAAAAGTTATGTATATTTCATAAAAAAATATGGATATAATTCAAGATATCACCATCAAATTGTGCTTCAAAACAAACCAAACAGGGGGTTCGGGTATGCCTAGCTTTCACGTAAAGCACTGCATGCCTGTCCTGCTTCTTTCATGTAATCAAGTTTTCCTACGTACTTAGACATAGTAATGAAATGGAGAGAGCCTGAGCAGAATAAGGATAACAAAATTATAAGAACCATGAATAATATTTTTTTGTTCATGAAGCAAAATTAGTGTTTACCGACTTCCTACTCACCTCCGATCTAAGGAATATGGTCTAACTGCGACATCACACGTTTATTCTTATATATGTAATTGTGCTACTACATGAAAGAGTTGAAAGATGCAACCTGCTGGTCGATCCTTTCTTTGCCTTTCCAATTTGTTTCTCCTCTCTCTTTCTCTTTCTCTCTCCCCCCATAAGCACACTGAATAAGCTGACAAAGGGTTCATTTTGGATTTGCAGGTTTTACTTCCATGAAGAAGTCATTCCATCATGTAGCTACAAGCAACACTATGAGTACATTGGTTCTCTCTCTCTCTCTCTCTCTCTCTCTCTCTCTCTCTCTCTCT
>LTAE01004357.1:0-22004 GCA_001647135.1 Pontederia paniculata | reverse complement strand
TCTCTCTCTCTCTCTCTCTCTCTCTCTCTCTCCATACATATGTACATGTGCCATCTTACAGTTTGCACCTCAGATAAGATTTTATAGCTTATATCAAGCACTAATTGAACTACTCTTATAACTTAATTAATCATACCATTTTGTTCACTTTGAGATCATTATCGTTTTGTTCAATGCCTCAAAAAATAAAATAAAAGTTGCATGTTATATAGAACATGAGATATCAAACTAATTATAATCAAGAAATAAAAGGAATTTGTGGATAATTATTTGCGAATTAAAATTTCAAATAAGTCGTATACCTATGTTAAATAGGAGTATAACAAAAACATTCCGAGGAATATGTCCTTGTAAATCATGAGAAGACGAAATTCGCTATCGCAACATAAGTATACTTGAATCTCAATAAATTGTGCGAGATTTGCGCGGATCTTATTTCATTGGTTTCAATCAGAAATGTTCTAGGCATTTTGAACAGTTAATTTACATAACATTATTGCTTGTAAGCTGATCAATCTCACAACTTGCCCTTCATAAAAGTGACAATTTGACCTCCAAATTTGAGATAGATTTTTTTTGGGTTGCCCCATAGTATCTGAGGCTATTAGCACCAGATTAATCTATGTTGTCTCGAGTCGAACACTTGACTATAGTGGATGAGGCTCCCAACGAGAAATTACTGCATTCAAGACATTTGAGATAGATTTTAGACATGTCAAAAATGCAAACATGACATTTGATTCCTCTCGCCAATGTACAGGATATTTCTGAACTGCATGCCATGTCCAAGGAGGAGAGGAAGATTCGAACACAACTGGAAGCTGACATAGAAAGAACTCTGGAGGAGGAGCTCATAGATGGACTTCGTCGTCTCGCTCTGAATCTTCATAAGCTATACATGAACAGAGCGCCGATGGAAGAACAAAGCAGACCACATAACAGAGCCATTGCACCAGAAGTGGAGACAAATCACAGAGCAGCAACAGAGGTAAAGATGACCATAACAGACTTGAGAGTGGAGGGAGGGTGCATGATGCAAATAAACAAGCCTAAGAATAAAGCGAGAGCTCAAGCCCTTCGATTGCCTACACCACCTTGTAGAAGTAGTCTCTACCGAGCTTCGCATGGTGGAAGTACAGGAGACAGCAGCGTTCGTGTTGATTGGAAGAAGACTCTTCGCTCTGGAACTTGCTCAGTGGTCACCACCATTGTCAAGAAGGAAGCCATGAGAGGGAGGAGGTTTCCTGGTGCCCCAAAGCAGAATGGCAAAGAGAATTCATGCAGCAAGCCGCTTCTTCTGAAATGGAAATACTGAACACAGCAACATATGCACCACAACAGAGTGAGTTGTTCAGCTTATTTGTTAAAGCTTGGTCGGAAGCCTTTGACAAGTGATCAAATTCCACATAAGGTTCTTCGGGGATTAGACATTACCTTGGTTGTATTAGACATTGGTTTAACAGTTCCTTATTTCTCTGCCTTTGCCTCTCTGTGTAATAAAAGTTTCAGGTTTCAACAGATTCAGGAAACAAAGCTTAAAGTCAGATTTCATAAGCAAGAACTTGCTAATTAGCTTAAGATCATTTCTATCTAGTTGACAAGCATGGTGGTTTAATGTTAGAATTAATTCACAACACCTGGTACAGTATTTCTAACTCTCATAGGCAATAGTGTTAATGAGGAGAATTATATCAAGTTAAGCAGAAACATCCCATCAAGATGAATTTTGCACAGATTCCTGTAGTACTTTATTTTCTATCTGCTTCTTGTCATATGTCACAAATCTATGAACCAATTCACTAATGCCAATGCATACAACCTGAATAAAATGCTCTCCTGGATTTGCTCTGCTCATCGAAGGGATCGACTGAAGTATCACTCTCTATTTTGTATTTGAACAAAAAAAAACAGTAAACAAAATTTCAGCAAATAATTGGATAAAAAGAACTGATCTTTTATAGCATTTCAGAAACAATTTTAGGAAAAAGACAGGACTAAAACAATGTTAACTACCAATTCCTCCTTGTCTTGCTGATTCTTCGAACCTTCTTCTTAAATCTCCCGAGTACATCGCGAAAACAGGGATCGATGCAGCTAATCGCCAACTCCAAAGAGAGTAGTCAATCGCCGGAATCGGATCGAGAAACTTGCGAGACGAATGGAGGAGGGAGAGGCGCAGGGGGTTCAAATCCGGCGGCACGGTGGTGGTGTCACGGCGGCCGGCGCCGGTTGCGGCCGCGGCCGCAAGGTGGCGGGTGAGGTGGGTCCTACTCGGGTAGCAGGTGAAATGCCCTTCTCTGCCGTTGGATGTTTTCTCATCGGTACGATGGACGGCGGATACGTAGCTGTCGATACGATCGCGGAATTCGCGTGAGATATATGATGATGGATCATGATTTGTAAGGCCCAATTACCGTTTGAAAAGGCCATTTCAGCCCATTACTTACAAGGAATGGTTATATATATATGAAATAATGGGAGTTAGGTAAACTATATTATTTAATTTTTTAATTAGGGGATGTTAAATTTATAGTTTATGATGGAAATAATTTTTTTCTTTTTTTAAAAAAAGTTTTGCCTCCACCGTAGATCTAATAACATTAAGAAGATAGTTAATATGAACATTTCCATTAAACTTATATATAGTTTGTTGTCAAATATAACTAGAACAAGATATTTAACTTTGCACTCTCTTTCTTCTCCAATTAGGTTAGTGATATTTTTAATATACCAATTAGTAAGTGAAAAAGAAAGATTTGAATGAGCTTTATATTTTTTTCTAAAGGGACCAATTACATAATCTCACATGTTGCTTGTAAAATTGAAATATTGACCACTTAAACCACATTCAAGATTCTCAATCATTGAAGCAAAAATTGGACGGTGAATTGACTTCACACGCAAAGTATGCAACCTGAAGTCACGTGTAAATTTATTTCACATATGACTTTGATCTTTTGACATAATAAAAACACTAGAACAACATAGACGTATATAACGAGTCTATGCAACTCATTTTCAAATTTACGAGTATGTTTATTTCCAAACCGTATATATATATATATATATATATATATATATATATATATTGTAAAATTATAGTAGTCTTTTTCTGTCATATTTTATGTACGTTTAACATATTTATATATAAACGTGAGTATAAGTGAATTATTCTATAATATAAAATGTTGCAAGTATGATAGGGTTAGAATAAGTCAAGTCGTTCATGAGTTACTCGTGGTTTGGCCTATTTTAAAACTTGCTCGACTCACTTTTTTAGATAAATAAGCCAGACTCGAAATTAAGAGTTGATCTTTTCATTTAAAAAAGTTTAGCTCGTCTATATTAAGTCTAATTTGTTAGGCTAACTTATATAATTAATATATATTATAAAGCTTAAAAAGTGTTTAGCACATGAGATAAAAAATGTTAATAATTTTGATTCAAAAAAATCAAATGTGATTTTGAATTAAAAAGTGTTTAGCACATGAGATAAAAATTGTTAATAATTTTGATTCAAAAAAATTAAATGTGATTTTGAAAGAGGTACATTAAGTCATTTTTATTCGAAATTATTATTATTATTAGTGTTTTAGATATGTACAATGCTAAAGTGCACAATAATTTTTTTCATATTATAAATATAATTTAAAATATATTTATTAAATAATAAATATGGCATAATAAGTTATTAAGTTAGACCATACTTTTTAAATTTAATAAATAAGTTAGGTCAAACCTAATTTGTAAGTCTATTATAGACCTTTGACCTATTTCATTTACTATTTTTTTTTTAAATAAGTATGACCTATTTAAGCATTGACCTAACTTGACTTGGCTCCTCGTGTTCAACCCTACGTATATGTGTATATAGTGAGAATGATTAAAGATAAATTATGCCCAAAATAATGTTTGTCTTTATAGAAGAAATATGTATTAGTTGGTGATCATTATGATCTTCATTAGAATAATGACTATTTATCGAAGTAATAGCATTAAAGGTCATTAATATTATAACATTAAGATCATGCATTAAGTGGTGGTGTAACTGTGGGGCACGAGGAGAGAATGATCCAATATTTGAGAGTCTCAAATGGCAAACATAGATTTTTTTTTGGCTCACTTTCAACATGAGGATTTCTCATCTTATCCCAACTTTATGCCTTGCTAGTTGAGAGAATAATAAGTTATCCAACATTCTTATAGAATTTCTATTTTTATCAAAGGGTTAGTTCATCTTGGTCCATTTTAAGCAAAGTCTCGAATTCGATTTCTTATATTGGATTCGAACCAGAGCAATATTTTCAAGCACTAAGCTGTGGATAAAAAAGAAATGTGTATATTTGTAAGAGAATTAACTGGATAACAGAGAATTAATCTTGGTTGCCTGGATCAGCTGTCCACTCTCACTTGTTGCCATGGGAGGATGAACAAATCTGCTGAGATAGAAGTCACAGATCAAAGGATATCCTCACAGAAAAGGCAATTGGCTCTGCACAATTAAAGGCTATCTAAGAGCACCAATCCAAACCAATGAATAATGTGGCAAAGGCACCCATAAAAAGCTAGCAATTCATCACAAACACACACACATACACACACAGACACATCCTTCAGAAATCATATTATATTTGTTCTTTAGTGGTGTATGGTTGAGAGATGTGCGAGGGCAAGGCAATCCAATCAAAGGCCCATCTCCTTTCCCTTTGACATCTCCACAGCATAAAAATGGCGTCTTTGCAGAAATGTGCCAAAGATCATGTCAATGGTGTTAAGCCATTTAGTGTGTGTCACTGGACCTGCCTTTTGTTTGTCGTATGCCTCTCTCTCTCTCTCTCTGATACTTGAATAAGAACTGCACACAAAAGTAGCAAAGGTCTCTCTGGTGTGGCTCCACTCTCAATCATTCATGAAGCAGTGGGGGCACCACCTCAAAGAAGGAAAAGGAGAAAAAAAGAAATTAATGGCGTCGCCCCCTGTGCCAAATTAGTAGCTGAAAGGTCTGGCATTTGCATTGTACTTCCAAGTTGGAAGTCATCGTCACAGGCATGGAGCTGAGAGACCCTCATAAATATTATTTTAGTGCCTGATACAGCAAAGTTGAGAGCATTAATTAGTTGCATGAACCCTGTGCCATTAATTAGCTTTGTGGAGAGGTTTATAATAATGCTCATCCTTAGCTCAAGTGAAAGATTAATTCTTTCACAGCTGTATAAATCATGCAGGAGGGAGTAGGCAGAGTGGGCATTAAAGAAATGAGCATATATATTATATATACATCCATGTTACTAGCAGAGGTACATCTCAAATAGAAAGCAACTTGTTTGCTGCTAATTGCCATACACTTAAAATAAAAAAAAATGGTGCATGAGGGGGGAGAAGTATCAAATTGCAGTGCTGTCGTAGATGCCAAGGTATTTTGCTTCGTCAAGGTTACATGGGAATCCTGCCAAAAGTTAGCATAGGACACTCAGATACACCATCAGCCATTCTCTCCACAGCATCTTGATTTGTCATCCAGGTCCTGCAAATTTGATGTCCATGATCTGTATGTATTCCTGCCCTCAGTTCCTATCAGTCTACTTGATTCAGCTGAGATTACAGTATTAGTTGCTCTTGGAAGTGCATAAATGCAGATGATGATGATGATAATAATAATTCAGTACTGTTCATCTAAATATGATCATCTGAAAGAGACCAACATGCAGAAGATCTCATATTTGCCTGAGTTATGAGGGGGTACTTCTGACAGGTAAACCATCTGAATGGAGAAACATGGAATTAATTCCAGGTGTGGTGTTGTCAATTTACATGCATCTCATCAGAGGATTAAAACGTTGGAGCTTCCTCAGAGCCACAAGTCTTTGGCAAGAAGATTTAAGGACATAAATGTGTCCATGTGGCTCAGAAACCATGTAACAAGTAGCCACAATTGTGGTCATCTTGTGGACCCTTTTGGCACTCTCCTGACATCTCTTTCCAAGTCCTTATATATGGGAAGATTTTTTTTCTTTTTTATTTTTTTGCCATATAATCCAATGTTTGGCATCTATGAGAGACTACTAAAACCATGGCCTCTTGGATGTGCTTGTCCCTCTCATCCTTCCATGATTCACAACTCGGAAATCACCATATTATTGCAAGCAGAGTCCAAATTATATGATCATTAAACTAAGAGAGAAGTGTTCCATTACCCCCCATCCATTTGTTGACTTTATAAAAGGAGCCTTTTTAATGTGTATAAGATTTTAGTAGATCCAAAGTTAGTACTTTTCCATGAGTCACTTTCTTTCTTCCTTTGACAATTGCTTAATTTTTATTATATGATCAATCAGTTAATTGTGGTAACGTCTTGCTTTGTTATAACTTTGAAGCCTTTTTTTTTTCCAAACTTAATTTATTTTGACATGACAGTCAGCTTTGTCCAGTGCTGAGATAGCAAAGAGAAATCTATCTACCTACATGGGTTTCAATTCAAGCAAACAGTTGTACAGCCCCCATGGTCCAAAACCATCTTCCTCGCCGAGGTCAAAGAATAGCAAAACATAAGAATCTTAAGGCATTGCAACATGTTTTTTTCTCCTTCAGATTTTGTGATCCAGGAAACCCGTCACTTGGCAAAGAGACAGAGTAGAGTAAGCAAGACAGGACAGATGCAAATTGGTGCTCCTGAGTAGTGGATGCCGACTGATCGAAAAGAAGAACAAAAAGAGAGAAAAGAAATGGTTGAGGAAAGATGGGCTAAAATGAAGTTTGCAGAATGACCAAACACCAATCTAGCAATCAGCTTTATGGCAACTTGTAATATCTCTGTAGGCTGACCATATATTTTATGTGCACAAGTGATAGCAAAATAAAGGAGAAAAGTTACAGGGATAAAAAGGTGTGGAAATCAAAAGAGAGTGGTTAAAAAAAAAAACAAAACAAAAGGTGAATCTAAGTGCCTTTATCTTTTGGATACCTGATCTACTTGCAGACATGACCAGACTTGGGCATGTCCAGATTTGTTTGGTGCTCACATAACTCATCACCACAGCACTGCAAAAAAAATTGATCTTTATTTTTCATTATGAAAGAGTTCACCCCACAGGATTCCAGAAAAACAAAATGCTCCTATTTTCTTTCCTTACTGAAGTGATGTTTTAATGTGAAATCTATAATGTGTTGCCCTTTGCCACCTGCATCCCAGCAAGAACAGGAGGACCATGAGTAGCCACTGCCAACATTCTCATCCTCTCAACTTACCCATGTTAAAACATTCATGTTTCAGCAATCAAGCACCATGGCCAGCACAAAAAGGAGCATCTGTGTGACACATTGAAGCCGAGATTGGAACATGGAAAAGACCTCATCCTGAGCTCAATTCCACTACTCACTTCTTCTGAAAAGAAGGTTTACATCTCCATTTCAGGGAAAAAAAAATGGCATCCAACAAGAGGATTGCCACAAGACCATTGAACAAGAGGATATGTATCACAAAAAAGGATGGTGTTGCCAACAGTGAGAGTATACATCACCACCAGCAGAAGAATATGTTCACCAGCATCTTGAAAAGAGAGAAATAACAGATCATTCCAGAAATGAGACAGTGGTTGAGATTACCTCTGTGATGTTTCTTCTTCATAACTAGGCACTAGTTAACAAATTTGGAGATTGTAAGATATTACAGTAAGGAAGACAAGAAGAGCATAATTGTCTTGAGGTCAATCCAAGATGTAAACTATTAACTCCTGAAGATTTGTGCATACAAATTTGTCTTCTAATACCCATAAATGGTCATAGAAATCAAAGAGAATAAATTAGAGGATAAAAAGAGGCCTCTTAGAATTCACAGCAGAATAATATCAATGATGGACTGCCACAAAATCTTCTGTGAACAACGTGACTATTGACCAATTTCAGCAGTTTGCAAGCTATTACATTACTGATCTATTTTTGTGGCCAAACAAAGTATAGAACAGTGAATTGATCATGGAATTGTATCGACATTAAAATTAACTGAAGAAATGCTACATCCATTTCAAGATCTTGGAGGAGATCACAATCCAAGTTTTGTACTAGAGAGAGAGAGAGAGAGAGGCAATGAAAGAAAACTTTCAACTCCAATTGGGATGCTATCTGACAAACAAAAGGACAAGCCAAGTAAGAATAGCTGTTGTTTTGGACATTAGCTTCTCTACCATACCCACATAAAAAAAAAAATCTCTAGTAGATTCAACTACTGTTATAGTGTTATGCACCTCTTGACATGTTATTTCCAAGAGGGAAAATTTAACATCACACACGTTGGGACTCACGACTCAATAAATCAAAAGAGGAAGTCATTAGTCCCTTGCAGAAACATATATAAGAAGAAGAAGAAGAAAGAGGCATTAATAGATACATATGCATGAAACAAGACTCCATGTCTATGAGAGTTTGGGCAACAGGGGCCTTGTTCCTTTGGACATTGCGGTGATGGAGGAGGAAGGGGGTGGAAGAATCCCAATGCCTTGAGGCGCGGACAGCAGTGTGGAGTCTGAAGAGAGACAGAGAGAGAGAGAGAGGAGTGAGAAAAAAATCATTTTGTATACCTCTCACAGATAATAATAGATAAATGAATACTCAAGTAACTCAACTAATGTTGATAACACAGGTCAAACATAAAATTGCTTCACATCCATAGCTAGAAGAAAATAACTATGTAATGTATGTAAAACAAATTCATGTCATATATGTATAACAATGAATAATTGTTCTATAAATAAACAGTGATTCTTTCTAGGAAAAAAAAAATGTTTGAGAATAAAACTCTTTGTGTTTTTATCACCACAAAAACCAATAATTGGAATATTTTTTTTTATAAATTTTGGTTATAGAAAATTTAAGATTTTATTGATGAATGTTTTTTTTTCTTTATTAATATCAAAGTAAATAAATAAAAGCACCAACCCCTCAATCTCCCACAAGCCCATCATCCATCCCATGACACCCACTCCTCCTACCCTTTGCCTTTGCCTTTGCCTTTGCCCTCTTCTCTCCTCCATTCCCATCTCTCTCCTTCTTCCTCTTCCTCTTCCTCACTCCATCTTGTTCTGCTCCTTCTCCTCCATTCCTTACCCTCTTTATTTTGCTTTAAAGATCCCATCTTGAACTATATATACGTACTTGGTTCCATCTCCTTCTCAAACTAGTCGTTACTAGGGGAAGGGAGGAAGTGTAGTAGAGGAAAGGCAAAAAGGAGGCTCTTTTCTATGTCGGAGGACGACGAAGATGAGGGCAAAACTGAAGCGAACAAGAGATGGTCGCCGGATCTAGGCGAGGGATCCTCGTCGGCCGCCGAGACCCGGTGCTGCTCCGGAGCAGGCTCCTGCGGCGTCGGCGCTGGCGCCGGAGGGGCGAGAGTGTCCGGGCCTCCGCCGCCCTTCTCCGATCGGATACTGGAGAACGTCCTCGAGAACGTCCTCCAGTTCCTGACATGCCGCCGGGACCGGAACTCGGCGTCCCTGGTGTGCCGCTCCTGGTGCCGCGCGGAGGCGCAGACCCGGCGGGAGCTCTTCGTCGGCAACTGCTACGCCGTCTCCCCGTCGCGCGCCGTCGAGCGCTTCAGCTGCATCCGGTCGCTCGTGCTCAAGGGGAAGCCCCGCTTCGCGGATTTCAACCTCGTCCCGGAGTCGTGGGGCGCCTTCTTCACGCCGTGGCTCGCCGCCGTCGCCCGCGCATATCCCTCGCTCGAGCGCGTCTGCGTGAAGAGGATGACGGTTTCCGACGCCGACCTCGCCTTCCTTGCTCGCGCCTGCCCGTCACTGCGCGACCTCACCCTCATCTGCTGCGATGGCTTCGGCACCTCCGGTCTCGCCTGCATCGCCGAGCACTGCAAGTACGTTACTCTTGACTTCTTGACCATTATGATCTGCTTTCCTTAGATCTTTGACTCATGTTTGAAACGAAAACCTTAGAAGTATGACCTCTATATCGTTAGCGAATTGCAAAGATTTGATTTTGATGGCTGTCCGGTTTCTTTTATAGGCAGCTCAGAGTGTTGGATCTGATTGAGAACGATGTTGGTGAAGAGGACGACGACATGGTTGTGGATTGGATTTCCAAGTTTCCAGCGACGAAGACATGTTTGGAGTCTCTAGTTTTCGAAAGCATTATGTGGCCTGTGAACTTTGAGTCCTTGGAGGCGCTGGTGGCTCGCTCCCCTTCGCTCCGGCGACTCCGAGTTAATGAGCATATCTCTGTTGAGCAGCTCCACCGCCTGATGGCACGTGCTCCACAGTTGACTCATCTCGGCACTGGTTCCTTCCGGGCACTTGATGATGCTCCTGGATTGGGAGATGTGGATGTGGCAGAACTAAAGTCCGCCTTCGTTGCAACTAAGTCACTGGTTTGTCTCTCTGGATTCCGGGCGCTCGTTCCGCAATATCTTCCCTCTGTGTATCCTGTCTGTCACAACCTCATCTCTCTCAACTTGAGCTATGCTGAGATCAATGCTGAGCACCTTAAGCCTGTAATTGTTCAATGCTGTAATCTGCAGAATTTCTGGGTATTGATTTCTTCCTTCTAACTGATTTAAGATATCCAACTTGAATGCATTTTTTCCATTGATCTTATGCTAGAGTTTTCTCAGGTCCTCGACACAGTAGGCGATGAGGGACTCAAAGCAGTAGCTGCAGCATGCAAGGACCTCCGTGAGCTCAGGGTGTTCCCTTTTGATGCTTCAGTTGAGTCTGAGGGTTCTGTATCTGATATTGGTCTAGTTGCCATCTCCGAGGGCTGTCGAAGGCTTCGCTCAATTCTATATTTTTGCCAGCGTATGACTAATGCTGCAGTAGTCTCTATGTCCAAGAATTGCAAGGACCTTGTCGTGTTCCGCCTTTGCATCATGGGCATTCACCGTCCAGATCGTGTCACTGGGGAGCCTATGGATGAAGGATTTGGAGCTATTGTAATGAACTGCAAGAAGCTTACGAGGCTTGCTGTTTCAGGCCTTCTAACTGATAAGGCATTTGAGTACATTGGGATGTATGGGAAGTTAGTGAGGACACTTTCAGTTGCCTTTGCTGGGAATTCAGACTCAAGTTTGAAGTATGTGCTTGAAGGGTGCCCGATGTTGCGGAAGCTTGAGATCAGAGACAGTCCTTTTGGGGATGAAGGCTTGCTCTCTGGGATTCACCACTTCTACAATATGAGATTCTTGTGGATGTCTTCTTGCAAGCTTTCTCTTGGAGGTTGCAAAGAAGTTGCTCAGAGACTGCCTCACTTGGTTGTGGAAGTGATCAAGGAATCTGCCAAAACCGATAGTGAGAAAGTGGAGAAGTTGTACATGTATCGCTCTCTTTCAGGGCCGAGGGATGATGCGCCACCTTTTGTTGAAATCTTGTAGGGTCTGGATTAGTTGCACGTAGGAAGATTAGCCATATTTATGTTTGGATTCTGCTGAGGAGCTATTTTAGTTTGAAAATTTCTTGGCCTAATGCAGTGATTGTGGGGTTAGTGGGAGGTTTTCATAGCCCATTAGGCATCCCTCATAGTTATGGCATGCAGAGGAGATAGTTCCATTTTTTTTTCTTTTTCCTGAATCGCCTGATCAACTTTATGCTTGGGCTGTTCAGCTCGTGTAGTAGCATTTCAAGATCATCAACAGTGATGTATCATCGGAGATCTGTGTTATTTAGAGAAATATTTGCAAAGTTGAAGAGGAACCATCGATGGTGTACCAGATACAATCATATGCAGATGTATTGTTGAATCACTAGCACAACATTGACACAAATCCTTTTGTAATGGCAGATCATTGTACAAGCCAACACGACGACACGACTTTCTTCGGGTGTTTATGACATGTATCAAATGCATATCCATTTGTAAGGTCTCTACTCTTAAATTCTTTGTACTCCTAAGAAACAAGAAATTTTCTTAGCACATATTTGTATTACTTTTCTTTCCAAGAGCCATCACTGACTCCTGGCTATGAGGTGAAGTTGGAACCTTTGATGTATTTACTTCTTTTATCTCTTAGGAGTTCTGAATTATCTGTGAAGTAGTTATTGTGTCTCAGATCTCTTTTTTGTGCACTGTGATTGCCTGATGGGTCTATTAAATGCTTGATGAGAACTCCTGTAGGGTCGGGGGAGTAAATAACTGAGAATTTTACTCAATCATCCCCTCTGAGAGCAGACTGTGGCACTGTTTATGTTGTTAGTGTTGTTGTTGGATCTTTGATGAAGGCACACTCTTTATGATTGCCTTCTTTCTTATTGTTGTCCAGCATCTTCAATCATTATTCTAGGCCTACATACATAACGTGAATCTAGTTACATAGACGTAAGAATGCCACTTCTGGAAGATGCATCTAATGATCATTTCATCCACAAGACCGGAAGAAGTTAAAAATTTAGTCTAACGAGGGTGGGAAAGAAATGAGCAGTTCATTGATTGGGACAGTACTCACTCAGATCGCTGACGCAGTTCAGAAGGTTGGTCCAATTAGGGTTCTTCTCCTGGTCCTTCACTCTTATCCTCTCTCCAGTTGGGCAGGTGGAGCTGCTTGCATCTTATAGGGGGGGCCTTAATGGACCTGTCTCTCCTGTCTCATCCTGTGCAGCAAATTACTAATGCTTTGTTAGGCAGACAGTAAAGTTTTTACAGCATCGTTAGAATCATCTCCATTTCTTTATTAGCATGGTGCTTGTTGCAGTGATTGCCACTTGATCCATGAGAATTAATGCTCCAATACTGCAACTTTAGTGTTTTTTTTTTCTTTCAAAAGTCTCATTCGTGTACTAGTAAGTTGTTTTTATAATAAAAAGAAGCCATTAGATCAGACTTCTAGTACAAGAATGCAACTGACATGTTCTATAGAGGTAAACCAAAAAGCTGTCTTTTTTACAGCAGGGTGCAATTGCAAGCATGACTTGGTGTGTTCTTGCTGCAGTCGCCATCTTCTCGTCTGCGTTGCTTACTCGTCAACAGTTCTCATGGAGACGTTGGAGGGGCAATGACCACAACTTTTGCGCCATGATGGTCCTCGGCCAAGCTCATCGTCAGGTACCCTCCCTCGCAAGAAAAGGGAAATTGGCCAAGCTGCGAACAGGAATCAAGTCAAAGATTAAAGCTGCGTCATTAACGCTTCCTTTCTGAGCAATTCCAGGGAAGACATAAAGGAGAGATAAAGAGGAAAGAGAATGTTCTCAAAGTGCCATTACCTGCTTCTCCAGCTTAAAAGTGGAAGAAGAGGTGGAGTTCTGGGTCTGTTCGCTGCATCAATCAAGCAAGCACCCATGGCCTGCATGCATGGGGGACCCTGGAGAGGCCTTGCGCTTCCAGACATGCTTCATGGTCGAGCAAATTGATCCTTAAGTTTGCATGGCTTCTGACAGCATGATGATTAAAAGGTGTTATGGGCGATGCTTCACGTCGATGGAAGTAAGCAAAAAGATGCCATTAGGCCCAAGGTCAAGGACACACCTCCTTTCTAAGGGATGGATATATGCTGCATGTTTCCCGGGCAAATTGTCATATGATTAAGCAAGTTGTAAGCAGGCATCCGTTGATGGAGGATGCATCTGAAATCAAACTTGAACTGCTCTGGTCATGGCTTCAATGTGTACAGAATGATAGAACAAACAAATGTTAGTTGATTACAAAGGATGAATCTTTGATATGCAGAAATATCGAATAGCTGCGGAGATCGCGGTCGACAGCACTTCTTAGGTTAGGAAATATCTGAGTCAGTCCCCACCACTTTAATTGGAAGCAATCTAAGCCACATTCATCATCCACAATCTGCAAATTTAAAGTTGAGATATCTGGACTGTGACATGCAATCCTCTGAGATCTGTAAATTTGATTTGTCTTTTGAGCTGATCAACTTTTTGACAGGTTCATAGTTCTAAAGAGTTCCACAAAAGTAAGATTGTGGTAGGGATCATATTCTTTGATGCATCTGGACGGGTAAACAGTGAGTTGATGGAGTCCAATGAATAAGAAGAAGAAGACAAATTTGATAGTACAAATGGGTAACTGATGCTAATCAAAGTACTGAACAACTAGCATCAGAATTATTCCCCCCCTTATGACCAGTTTTTAACAGAGGTAAGGAACAAAGGGACAAGTTTCTGCCCCCTTCTGCTAGCAATTGTAGGATCCAAACACCTGAGAGCTTGAAAGCATCAAAGCCTTGGACCTTTATTATATTCACTTCCCTGCCAAGTCAAGATATTTCTGTAAAAGTTTGCACCAAACTCGGATGCCAATCTGAAACGAGTAGAAGAACATATAAACAAATGTGTTTGACCAGAATCCTGCAAACCTTGGCATAACACTGAAATGTTGGTCAACCTTGAATTAGATCAGAGTCATTTGCTCAGTGGAGATGGCCAACTTCACCTTTGCAATTTGGAGGTCCATTTCTGAACACTGTGCTAAGATACACGAATGGAAACCACAAACTGGAACAGAATCAAATAACACAACCATAACCACTGTGGCGAGTAAGTCCACTTGGTTGCTTTCATTTTCAGCATTCCTAATGCTCAAGTCTACAAGAAAAGTGTCAAGCAGCAAAGAGCAATAATGGCCTCAACAGCTGCCGTATGCAAAGTCAAGCTAAGGTCATCAATCACTTGCATTTTTTTTTTCTCTTGTTCATCAAAATGTAATCCTCTACTGTTGGTCTCACATTGCTTTCAAAAGTCTAATTTTTTTTTTCCCCTACAACAGGAGAAAAAAAATGTGTTTGCATCAAAGGCCAACAACCAGCTCAATAATAGTGGCCAGTCGGCTAAGTTTTTCTAATTGGCTTTCCTGCAAAGTTTGGACTTAGCAGACATGGCCAGAACAAAATTATTAAACGCTAGAAGGAGGTGCACATGTCCTTGGCCGCTTGGCCCTGTGAAAGATTGAAAAGATTGGTGGCTTTGTCATGGATGCCTACACGTTATACCGTCCAAGTAGATGCATCAAATAATCACCATGCAGACGAGGACAAGGCGTATCTGAAAAAATAAGAAGCCAACAAACCGCCAAGTTAGATCTCGCCCACAGGACGAAGGCAGCACAAGCACCAGTAATTGCTCCTTTTTTTTTTTGTTCACTTAAATTCCCATATCCAACCATTTTTTTTAATTATATGTCTCCGGATCCATGAGAGATCCAGCTGTGGTGTCGTGGCAATCTTCAAGGCCGTGCACCTCTTGTTTCTCTCTAGGATTATTTTCAGTTTCCTCCATTAAAATATCACATATCTACCGACATAATCCTTCAACTATATTATTATTCACTTAGCACTCTTAAACTTATTTAATAATGACATTTAACTCTAAAAATAAAATTTGATATTTTTTCTATTATTTATTTTTTTTAAAAAAATATTAAATTTTTTATTTTAGAAGATTAATTGATCAAAGATAAATAGTCTTAGTCTCGTTAGAGAATATATAAAAAAAAGAAAATTTGTAATTAGATTAAAAAAAATAAAATTGAATCCGAAGAATATTTTGAAGTAAAAAATGATACATAAAAAATAGAAAAGTTAAAATTAGATCTTAAATATACTTAGAATTATGAAAAAAATTATATTATTAGATAAAAATCTAAAAAAACTAATTTAACAAGGTTAAAATAGTAAGTCAATAATTTATAAAAATAAAAATAATATAAAATATAATGATATTTATTTTTTGGTGTTAAATGTCACTATTTGAAAAATTTAAGGGTGTAAAATGGATAATAATATAGTTCAAAGGTTATATTGATATATATGCTATAGTTTGAGGGAGGAAAATGGAATTAACCCTCTGTAACAATATTTTTTACATATTTTTTTCGGTTGTCACCCCAGTGTTCGAAAAATGACGCCGATTTTTCGACTCACGCGACGCTAACGATTATACGCACTGATCACAAATTGAAGTCTAGATCCACCGTCGAGCTCATTAATCTCGTGTTGCTCCGTGTCGCGTGTCTGACTATGACAGATGAAGCTCCCAGCGAGAATTATTTTGCGTTCACAGGGACTCGAACTCGAGACCTGTTTAAACGGAAAGGAGCCGCTTACACTTCGTCCCAACTTCTGTTGGTTTTACATATTTACTGTGTGTGAGAGTGTGAGAGAGAAAGATCCACCGTGGAAAACTTCATAATGCAGGGGCTATCAAGCTTTTTCATGTCGAGCCCACTGTGAGGAGCACCCCAATCATCTCTCATGCTTTATGAGAGTTGATACCTGATAGAGAGAGGGGTCACTTGAAGGACTCATTGGAGCCTCTTGTCATTTCCACCACAGTTCAAGCAAAGTCCAGTTCTTGGTGCGAGACATATCTCCCAAGCAGTCGCTGGGGGGGGCTCACACACCACCACCAATCTCTCCGGGGCCTCGCAGAGCTTACTACCTTCATCAGTTATCTACCCGGTGGGGCCGAGAGCAATCACAAGAAAGACTGCAGATTTGTGGCGATAACATGGTTAGCGAAGAGTTTAGCTGAAGTGACAAATGCTGATCAGATCAGTCAAGATGGACTCACATTTTTTGCTGCACATATCAGAGAGAAGTTAATGATTTGGAGAGCACAGCTTCTGCAGGTGAAAGAGATGCGTCGTCTACCGATGGCGAGGGCGTAGGGCACTCGGACACTGACCGTTCCAGAACGGAGGGGGTTCAGAACACATTGCAGTAGGATTATGTGAGTGTTAAAACACTAACATAAGCCTGGATAGTAACATGAGAGCAGCAACACCATTCTGCAATAATTGTGGACCAAGGCTAATGAGTGGTGACAGATTTTTCTCAATACCAAGCAAGGATTGATTGCTCAATGTCACAAACCAGAGTGGAGTTTTGCACGTTTAAAGGTACCAGAACTTGGTCCAGGCCAAAGAAAAAGCATTATAGTAAACTCTCTAAGAAGTAAGAACTCGTCTGGCAGAAGAAAAAAAGTTAAGGGGTTTTGACCAAGTCCCAAGTGTTAATTGACTTCTCTTTTGATGGAGTGCTGTTTCAACTATGCACTAAGAAAATGACACTCGAACTAATGCTGTGTGAACTCGCCCAAAGTTGGCATTATGGCCATTGAGGACGAGGGTGGTGGTAGTAACAGTAGAAATCTTCCAACAGCCCGAGTCCAAGTGATCTTTCACTGTCATAATCAACCAAATCTTAGAGAGGCTCTCTGTAACTTCTGCAAGAACATAGCCACAATAAAAGAACATGTTGAGATCTTAGTTTGGGACCTTAGAAGACAATGCGTAAGGCCAATGGGAAGTATGCAGAACTAGAATCATTCCCTGCCTCCATTTCGGTTCAAGTTTAGCCCAAACAGGTCATTTGCCAAGCCCGGGGAAGTAGGAAGAGCATGAATGCCACTTGTTTATAGCAGGTGTCTTAAGAAGAGACTTCGGGACTGTTCATATAAGCTTTAGGGTCCTCTTTGTGGCCTGATCAAGTGCAACAGCTGAATGTTCGTAACCTTTGGTGTCATTCAGCAAACTTAATCCAAATTTTGCAAATGAATGCCAAATGCTCATGGTGCACCAAGAATGTTATGATAGATATTTGAAGATAATCTCTTTTGAAAATTTTGATTGTATTCGAAATGTTTTGGCCAATGACCTCTTAAAAATAGTATGTAATGACTCTTATGGTTTCTTCGCTAATAAACAATTTCCGTTTGAGAAAAATATACGATAACAACATTATTACATGTCAGAGTCACAGTCAGCTTAATCCTTGAGGCGTTCTTTTGCTCAGAATCATGCAACTAAATGCAGCAGAGAGTTTCATGCTGGATAAAAAACAGTTGCCGCATCGAATGCCAAGAACATGGGCATTAGAAGCAGAAAGTAAAAGAAAATTAAGCATTTGATTAGTACAAGGCAGAGAGAGAAGATAACAACAGTAAAGGGGACAACCTTGCAATATGCCATACTTCGTTTCCGTTTACCTCCCTAAGCAAGTACACTGTAGCCTACAAATACGAAATATAAAAGAATAGCTACATTAAGCAATTTAACCCCAAACAAAGCTTCAAGATACGTGTAAGAAGAATAACCTACCTGTCATGGAGACAAGAGGGCTGTCCTTGCCAAAACTCAAAACCGTCTCGGATGAGCATATAACCTCTCCAGTACTCAGGTTTAGGGATCAAGCTTCTGAAAAATCAAGGTTGATGAGTAAATATGTTGCCTCAGTTTCTGTGTCCAATGTTCAGCCAAAACTAGTCGATGTCCTCGAGATGAAAAAGAAATATGACTTCCTTTTATGTGTACTGGAATTTTCATTTTATTAGATTTCATTTTATTGAGGTTTCCATACTATTTGATAAACGAGATGTTTAGAACCATATAAATCCTCTTGGATGGTTCCTTTGAAATTTATACTTGATTTATGAATGTTTGCTATTAGCATATGTTTCCTTAAAAATATTCAAGTCTCGATCACCTAGTGTATGCAGAAGCTGATAGGACTTTACTAATTAAATTCAAGAATGAGAGACTAAAAGATTTTATCTTCTTCCAATGTTTAGGTTTCCGGATTTTTATCATGTGAACTTCCGTTATTGGGATTAAAGCCACTACTATTTGAACCATGTTATCATACTATGTTTCATTATATCTGGAAACTTAAGCTCTACACTGACTAGTTTTCCATATCAGCACACCAGCTCGAGAATGTCAAATCCAAAGTTAGGTGCCTCTGTTTGTTCTCTTGATAGTAATTAGTGAGTATCCACAGCACAGTATAATCTTATCCATCTATTTCGTTTCAAAAATTAAAAGCACTATTGATGCAAAATTTCGGCCATGAACTTGTTAACTACACTTTTTATAAAGAAGAACATCATGAGGCTTTGAGGAGACAGCAACTGCTCAAACATACAGGTTGAGATGGGCACCAGATGTGGACTTTACGTGTGTTTCTTGTGGTTCATTTGATGAGGAAACTTCATTTTTTTTTCTTTGACTCTATGGTTGCACGTGCAGTTTAGCGAAGGTTGGATGCCAAGTTAATGTGAATTCGTGATGGATTTTTGGAGATATTTTAAATTTTGATTATTCAAATTCATGTTTCTAGGCGACATTGAGCCCTATTGCTGGTGTTTTGATTATTTGAGGCTATTTCACTCCATTATTCAGGTATGATACTGATCTAAAAGGCGGATGACAACCAGCATATCAGGTTTAATTCCATCGCTATCAGATCTCCTTCTTCAACATTCCACCCAGAAGGAATATCAACAGAGACAACTGGTGATCTTTTGAATGACTTGTCAATGCTACTCAAGGAAGCAAGCTTCATAGTGAGTTCATCAAAAGGTAGCCTTGACTGTCCTGCACTCTCAGCATTTAAAATGTTTTTGTTAGAGAGCGATATCTATGCTCTAAAGGTCAAATCAGAGTGTAACCAGACACAGACTTACCTGAATATAGTGCAATGATGCCAGATTTTTAGATTTTCACCTAAAATGGTTTGTTTTCTTTATTATATCGGATTGCTGAATGTACTTAATGGAAATGGATTTCTAGAAAGTATTAATAGCATTACGTTCTATCAAATTCTAATGACATGCTTTACATTATGGAGAAACATACTACAGAATCAAATGAAAAAGATAAAACAAGTAATTCTAAAAAAAAGGGACAAGACAAGTATACATGACAGGCTAACTAGAACATATCACATTCGTTTAGAAAAGCAAAAGGCAAAATACTTATGTGAACTAACATTAGAATATCACAACAAATTAATCTACCACCAAAATGCATGATCCCAAATCCAAGAATACTGTTATGAATCAACAGCATGGGAGAAGAAAAAGGGAAATAATTAGAGGAATAGATACATCACAAGCAGTAGCAGCAGAAGACAGGGGCAAAGCAGAAAAGTTGAGCGGAGGAAGCGGAAATCGGAAACAGAAGAGAAACAAAAAAATAAACAAGGAAGTTGCAGAAAACAGCAGAGCGGAAGCACAAGCACAAGAAGCGGAAGCACAAGCACAAGAAAACACTGGAGAGGAAGCACAAACAGAAGAAAATAGTGGAGCAGAAGCACAGACAAGAGAAAACAGAGAAAACTACGGAGCGGAAGAAGCGCGCAGCGGAGCAAGAAGAGAAAGGAACATGCCAAAATATTACAAAGACTTTATCATGTAACAAATGAATGAGACTATAAATAGACATGAGCGGACTTATTTGAGTTTTTAGTCAAGAAAATAAATAAAATCTGGTAGTCGACCGAGGAATTCCCGAAAGGTTGAGCTCTGGTCCTCTTCGTCTTTACTTCTCCATTTCTTCCTTCTTCTTCTTTACTCCGGCCGATCTAGTTGACGTCGAAGGTCGCCGACGATCTCCTCGCCGGGAACTGAAGCTTCTACTCCGAACGCAGCACTCGACGATCGTTTCCTTCGGAGCCATCTGGGAGAACCCTAACCTGCATCAAGAAGAGAGAGAGAGAGAGTTAGACGGAAGTGAGAGAAAAAATAGAAGGGAGTTCTTATATTTTTGCGGGCGGATTCCACGAAGCGAAGACGTTGGCGAATGTGCGGAGTGGGCTGCGACACTTTGGGCTTCCACAGTGAAAAGCTACAATAAACATTCTTCTTTCCACCATTATTTTTCTAAGGTGCAACATTGGTGCTTTCATTGATAGACACACCATCGCCGGTCTTCCATGATCGGAGATTGAAGAATTCCTGCAAATTCCTGTGGAGAAGACGACTAAAATTCTGGCTCCAAACACTGTATCGATGGCAGAAGGAACAAGATGGGCCAGAATGGAAGAAGCCGTGAGCAAATTACAAGGGTTGGTAGAGCAACAATTTGTGGCGTTCTCAGAAGGTATGAGTTCGTTGAATGCTAAATATGCTGCTCTTGAAAAACAAATGGGATCGACAAGATCAGAAAACAGTAATGACATAAACGCAAACACTTCAGGGGCATCATTGCAAAGTGGAAACGGAGTAGCTATGACAAGTTTTATGAAGAACATCAAATTAGAGATTCCAAAATTTTGGGGAGAAGATCCATTGGGATGGATCTTTAAGGCAGAACAGTTTCTTGAATTTTATGAGATTGCAGAAGAAAACATAGTGACTATAGTGGCATTTGCATTCGAAGGAGCTGCCCTTCAGTGGTATCAATGGATGCACAAAAATAAACAGATCAAATCTTGGAATAATTTTCTGAATGCCCTAGAAATTAGATTTGGTCCGTCTGGGTTTGATGACTATCAAGGGGCATTATCGAAATTGGTTCAAACAGGCACAATATTGGAATATCAGTCTCAATTCGAAAGACTTTCAAATAGAGTTGTGGGAATTCCTGAAACCTTCTTGTTATCATGCTTTATTTCAGGCCTGAAATCAAATATTAGGCGTGAAGTACAATCTTTTCAACCTAAGACTCTAATGCAAGCAGTGGGTTTGGCAAAGTTACAGGAAGAAAAGTTTATAGAGCAAATGGAGGTCAAGTCTACAAGTTATAAATCTGTGGGGTATTCTTCATCAACTCTGTCAAAACCAGTGACTCAAATTGGAATATCAAGGAATTCTAGTTCACAGACTACAGCTAATTCAGCAAATATGGTGCCAGTTCAGAATCCGGCAATGTCTAAAGAAACTATAGCATTGCCACTCAAAAGATTGACTTCGGCAGAAATGCTTACTAGAAGGGAAAAGGGACTCTGCTATAACTGTGATGAGAAGTTCCGCAGAGGTCACAAATGCAGACTGATGCGAAAAAATCATACGCTAAATACTCAGCAAGTATACTGGTCGCACAAGTAATAAAGTGATAAGTAGAGTGTCGAACCCATGAGGATTGATGAATTTAAGATTCTAAAATTTTATCTTGCAAATCTGATTTAAAAGATATTCAGTGAATTAATAAAAAGATAAGATAGAATATGTAAGAGATAAAATATTAGATTTCAGTTTTAAAAGATAAATAGATAGATGAATTAGGTTGGATTGTTTAGAGATAAGTAGTCTGTTAACCACTGTTATCTTTCAGAATTAATCAATAAC
>LTAE01004356.1:21419-32772 GCA_001647135.1 Pontederia paniculata | reverse complement strand
GTGGAAACATGAAATAAGCATATCATTGCAGAATTTACATCATGGGAACATGGTTTGATCATAACATGGCTCATATGAATTATAGCAACATGATAAGAAATCCTAAGACATGAGAAAACATTCCAATCAATAGAAGTTTAGGTTATTATAACATAAGGAATCATAATGTGGACATATGAACATCATTATAGCATTAAGGAAACATAACATTCATCACATGGTTCATATCACACCAAACACATAGAAAGGAGTCATTTAGACATAAGATCAAACACCTAATATTCATACACTTAATATGTCATCCCCTCATCTTTAACTCTATGAACATGATGTTATTATAAACATAGGGACATAAATAGAAAAATAACTAGGTTAGGATTATCACTTAGGGTTTCCATCGTACATTTTAGGTTCTTACAAGCATTTAGGGTTCATTATTTATCATGTATATGGTTCTAGGGTTTCATAATAAGAAAGCTCATACAAAAGGATCATATGACTAACCTGATATCATGCTAAAGATATGACATTCATAATATGAGATCAAGCATACTTGATTGATAAGAAAGAACATATAGACATATCAACAAACACATGATATGCAACATTCCTAATGTCATCATCATCGTTTCTACCATATAAGAAAGGGCTTCTTATAATCCTCAAACTAATGAGGTGAGAAATGTGAGATTGGATCCCCTCTACATACCTTGGCAAGAATCCTAAATCCTTCTAGATCTTCTTCCTTCTTGATTCCTTCTTCCCTCTCAACTCGATGAATCCCTAAAGTCTTCTTCTTCCTCTCCTTGTTCCTTCTTCTTCCTCTCCTTGTTCCTTCTTCTTGCCCTAAAGCTTCTCCTCCTTCTCTAAATCCCCCTTGAGCTTAAAATGGTGAATGCTCCTTAAATCCTAGCTTTTAGGTGTGCCATGGAGAGAAGAGAGGAAGAGAGAGAGAGAGAGTGTGGAGGGAAGAAATGAGGCAATGGGGTTGGTTTACCCTTTTTTATACCTAGGGCATCCTGTGTATAGGGTGAGTTTTGGGCTTAGTTGGCTAAGTGGGATAGTTTATCCATTTGGGCATCTTTCATTATTTTGGGGATTTACAATTACACTACATTCAATTATTTTATTTTTTTTTTGTAGCAAACAAGTATTTGGTTCATCTTAATTAAAAAATGATTAAGAATGATGTTTTCTTTGGTGACATAAGCTACACTTGTAGTAAGAGAGAGGTTTAGAAAAAAATATTTTTTCTCCATATATATATATATATATTTATTCTACCTCTATTTATGATTAGTAATCACGACAAGATAAAAGAACGAATTTATCCTTTCGAGGAATTCCAATTGGAGAAAATTCTTTTTTTCTTCGAGCCTTGCTCTTCCTTCTTACACTTAATACATATTGAATTAATATACAATAATAAAACTGTGTAGTATGAAAAATCGACCAAAATAGAAATAAAATAGAATAAAACACAGAGAAGTTATTTCAATATTTATACACAATCCCCAATTTTTACTATGAATCCTTATTTGTAGAATCGAATTAGTTAGAGTCGTGAACTCATAAAAAACTCAAATAGGAAAAGATTACAAAAGGAAGATCGAAAAAAGATTGAGGATGGAAGAGAAGAGGAAGTCGGATTCTCACCCATATTCGTAATAGAAAAACAAAGGGAAATAGGCATGCTTAATTTTGTTCTATATTATTTCTTTTTTCTTAACATATGCACACATATTAATTGATATTTATTAGTAATTATTTTAATTAATTTTGTTTCTTTTTTTAGTTAGAGTTAGGTTAGTAAATTAATTATTATTTATTAAATGCTAAATGCTAAATGATTTTGATTTCTTTGAATTTTTTATTACTTTGTTTGAACTTTTTCTATTATTGATATTGATTAATATTTATTATTAACTTTATTATTAATAAAAAAATAATTTATAGTAAAACACTATTAAAATAAATTTTATTAATTTAATTTATATTTTTATATTTTAATTAGAATATATTCTATATACTTACTTAAATTACTTATCTTAATAAGATATTTAATGTTTTTTAGAATTTTTGTTTCCAGCTAAACTAACTATATATAATCAATATTTTTATCTATTATATATATAATTTTTATCTTATTTCTTTTCTAAATTATTTGTTATTTTTTTATTTTAATATAATATTATATCATATATATAATAAAATAATATAGTGTATATTACTCCTATTAGATATATCATAATATATCTATCTAATAGATAGAAATATTTAGATAGAAATATAAAATTGAGGCACTCATTCTATGACAGGCATTAACTTACTCTCTATTTTTGTGCCTTTAGTGGGCCTAGTATTTTCGGCAATTGCAATGACTTATTTATTTCTTAATGTCCAAAAAAATCGGATGCGTGGGACCAAAATTTTCAATTTATTTTAACACAGGATGATAATACAAATATTTATTTCGTGTAAATAATATGATACGTACGATACAAGACCCTTTTAGAATACGCAAACGAAAAAAATGTTATGCATGCGGATAAAAAATATCCACAAAAATACACGTCATGTAAATGCGGACATCTCTAGCAAAATAGGATCTGCAAGGTTTTTATTCTTAAATGGAAAGTCAATGTATCTAACCAATTACTTCTAGTATTTCACCCAAAATACTGCTAGTTGGTGAAAGTTACTTTGGAATAAATACTTAAAGTAATTTTTTTTAGTTCATGTCATTCTATTCCCTCAATTCCAATCGAATGCAATTGGATCTAGTATAGTTTATAGTATGAACTGGAGAACATATATGTATAGAACTTATAACGAGGTCTGAGAAAATAAGTAATTTTTGCTGTGCCTGTATCCTTTTTTAGGTTCACTAGGATTCTTAGTGGTTGGAACTTCCAATTATCTTGGTAGGAATTTGATATCTGTATTTCCATTTCAACAAATCATTTTTTTTCACAAGGGACGTGATGTCTTTCTATGGGATCACATGTCTATTCATTAGCTCCTATTTGTGGTGCACTATTTCTTGGAATGTAGGCAATGATTATGATAGATTCGATAGAAAAGAAGTAACATTGTGTATTTTTCGTTGGAGATTCCCTGAAAAAAATTGTCTATTTTCCTTCGCTTCCTTATGAAAGATATCCAATCAATCAGAATAAAAAGGTTAAAGAAGTACTCCACGAGAAATTGAACAAAAAACCACAGAATTGACCTACTTCTTGCGCGTACCAATTGAAGTATTTTGAATCGGACTGAAAAAAAATGAAGAATAAATATTTTCTCCGCATGGATGGGGAAATGATTTCCTATTTTCAATACAACTAACTAAAGTTCTTTCATTCTTTTTTTATACTAGAAAATAAAGTCTAGTCTAACAAATATGGATTCATCACATCAAATATATCTGAATATTTACTTCGTAATACATAATTCTTTTTATGTCCAAGATTTGGAATTGATTTGAGATGGTGAAACATTTCGAAAAAAAAAAGAAATTAATCCGGGGGAGTTTGAAATCCATCCAATTGGCTATTTCAAGTGAATTTTCGAGTGCTCGTCGAAAGGAACAAATGAAAGTGAAATTTATTTGAATGAATTTGCCCAATTGACATATCTGAGAAAAATATTTATTCCCCTTTCCTTTTATTTTCATTCGAAAAGGAATCTTATTCTATTTTTATATTACTTCCAAATTAAAAAACGAAGCCATTATGCAATTATACAAAAATAGAAAAGAAGTAGATCCCTGGGTCACTATCTTGTTATAGAACTCCCGTTTCATAAAAATATAAGATAGAGTTGAAGAATAAATAAAGTGTATAAAAAATGATGTTATCATTTTTATTATAATACTATAGTCCAACACGGTGGCTGGATAAAAATCCAGATCTTTTATTAAATAAATAAACAAAAAACATGATAAATCTATGGTATATAAATAAATAAACCCGAGGCAGAGCACAACGCATAAATAAATAAAGAAAACTATTAAATCTCAAACCGTTAACTACGTGGTATTCATGTCAGCTGTGACCGACCATGTTCAGAAAAAAAAACATAAATCTATGGTCACCCAACGGATGAGACGATACACACAAAAGTGACTTATTTAATGAAGACATCGCAACATTAAAAAAAATATGATGGTTCTATTTCGTTTGATTTATTCTACATTAAAAAACGAAAACGTTGTGGTACCTTTAATTTATTCTATATTTTCCCCTTGATGTGTTAATCCATTCTATATATATAAAACTTGCATCTTTTAACGAAGACATCCCAATAATTCAAATTTAAAAACTGTAAAATAAAAAAGTTCACTTAAATCCCCACATTGCCATTATTGTTTCTTTGAGAAATAAATAATAATTATTATTTTAAAAGAATCACAAGTCAGGTATAAAATCAAAATGGTCTTAAGACAGATGTGGATTAAAGAAAACCTAAACGTGTGATGCTTTAATGTTTTTAAATGGTTGATATTAACATGATTATAAACGAGTTTTCATATTTAAAGTTTTATTAAGTAAAGGAAAATACAAAGGAAAAAAAATATATACTAACTAAAAAGTTTTTTAAAAGTATAAGAAAATATAATAAATATAATAACTAAAAATAAAAATAAAATATAAACGAATGTAAATTTAATTTGATTAGGATTGAGAATTCCTTTAACTATGTTTATATAAGAAGAGATAAATGTTATTTAAAAGATAAATAACTAGACAAAAAATTCACATATTATAGAGTTCATATATGAGAAACAAAATTTTCTAAGGATTGGTAAATCGATGATATTCAGATAAAGATGACATCCAATTGTAAAAAAGTGATATTGTTAAAGATTATGACCAAATAAAATTGCATTATATCTTTTAGTTACAATGCATGCTAGATATACACATTAGGACAAGGTTTATGCTCGAAGTTAATTTTATGTACAAAATAATATAATTATTCTCATTTTGAGTTATTTCTAATCGGACAAGTAATTCTAATATTGGAGGTATATTTTCACTTTACTAATTGAAAAGTGCCCAATGAAAAAAAGTCAATTTAAAAATGAAAAAATAAGTCTCTATTTCTCAACCTGTAAATGGAAGTAAACTACTAAAATTATTGTTAAACTTTTAACTCAAATTAATTTATTAAATACATCAGTTTAATAAAATAATATCTTGACATTGATCAAAATTTTAATTTATTATCAATCTTTAATTTTTGATGGTGTCAAACACAACATTAATATGATGTGGGACTCTAATATTTTTATATAGTCTTGTGTGATACAAGACTCTTTAATTTTCTAAAAAGGTGATGCTAATATGATTATAAATAAGGTTTTACAAGTTTAATAAATTAATTAAACACATAAAATAAAATATAAAAATTGATAATATACGTATATTATATAAATTAATTAATATTTAATTATATAATTACAAATATGTATTTCGTAATATATACTTTATAATGATATCATATATAATATTCGTGCATGATTTTTGTTTAAGAATTAAAAACATTTAGAACCATGATTTATGGCCTTCAAAAAGAATAAAAATGTTAAAATATCAATTAAAAGAAGTTATATTCACAAAATTGCATGGCACTCATGTTGTTCCTAAGACACCCACAAACATGAAACAGATATGATGAATGATTGCCCTCGTTGTCAAGTTGTATCCAGACAGAGCACAACGCATAAATAAATAAAATAATTAATACTAAACCGTTAACTACGTGATATTCATGTCAGCTGTGACCGACCATGTTCAGAAAAAACATAAATCTATGGTCGGATGAGATGGTACACACAAAAGTGACTTCTTTAACGAAGACATCCCAACATTAACCAAAAAAAAATGATGGTTCTGTTTCGTTTGATTTTTCTATATTAGAAAAACGAAAAATTTGTGGTACCTTTAATTTATCCTATATTTTTCTCCGTGATGTGTTTAATTCATTTTATATACACAGAAGTGGCATCTTTTAACGAAGACATCCCAATAATTCAAATTTGAAAACTGTATAATAAAAAGTCCACGTAAACCATACATGTCATAGGAAGTACTTTTACCAAATATGCAAATATAAATATATTATAGGGGCGGAGCCAGAATTATTTGGAGTGAATTCATTATTATGTATAATCATGAATATATATATATATATAAAGATTAAATGAGTTTTAAAATTTATAATAAAAAATATTATCAATGGTTAACAAATATATAATTATTAAACTACATAATGATTGACATTATACAAATATATAAAATATATTAGATAAAATTGGTTAAACAAATAATTAAAATAAATATAGGAAAACAAATAGTGTATAAAAATGTAAAAGAAATTATGAAACATTTGTGAAAGTAATAACTAAAGAAATTATGATTTCACAATAACTAAAATATATAAAACATTTGTGAAAGTAATAACTAAAATAATTAAAACAAAAATATAGAGAAAGTAATAAAAAATATTACATGATTAAAAAATATTGATGAATTCAATTTAAAAGAATGAAGAGAGCAAAAATGTAAAATTATCAATAATATAAAATAATTAAGCACAAGATAGTATGTATAATTTTCAAAATTAATTTAACACATTATGAAAAAAATAAATAAGAAGAAATTAATACATGCTCATTATATATGAATGATATGAAAATATCAAAGTCATAAACAAATGCAAGTTTTAAAAATTCTAAAACAAATGAAGATAATATAATAGAAAAAATTACTATAAGAAAAATAAAATTTACTACCGGTTCTAAAAAAATAAAATTAGTTATATGAGTCTATATAAAAGTTAAAAAAATTTAAAATAAAATAAAATCATCATAACTGCAAATAAATGTGCAATTAGCTGGATTCGAGTCCTGACAAGTGTATGATAGTAACACGTTCCCTACCACCAAAAATAGATTTAACAATGTTTAACACTAAATATATATAGATGTAGTAAATCTCAGTGCCTGCGCATGCAGGAATTCAATAAAAATAAATAATATCGTACTACTTATTTTATTAATTATAAGATATTAAATATATAATAAATCTAATAAATTATTTAAAAAAAAATTTATATTCATCATAAATTTAATATCTTATGATAAATACTACCTAGTACCTTCTTTATATATATATATATATATCTCTCTCTCTCTCTCTCTCTCTCTCTCTCTCAGCAGGAAGCGAAACGTAAACAGCAGCAGATCGAATCCTTCAATCCTTCTACAAGTAATCTCCCTGAAACTCTCATGATCATGATCCTTGTAGTTTAAATTTGTTTGTCGGCGTAATATTTTTTCTCTGAATTCGTCTCCATTCATTTGTCTGTCGTCAGGTATGCTTTTCTGTTTCATGTACTTTTTTTCTTTCAAATACTTTTCTCTGAATTCGACTGGATTCAGGAGCATATTTGTTGTTCCGTGGTCACTATTCCTGTCTGATCGTGTTCTGGATAGTTGATAGATATTATAAGATCCAATAGGAGAATAATAAGATCTAGCGTCAATTTCATCACACAATCTTCTGGCATCTTTTTGCTTTTTATCTGATCGGAACTACTGAGAAATAATAAAGTGAAGCTTCCTTTAATTCATGTAATACCGGAAAAATAAGCTTCCGTTGGTGATTCCAGTTCATGTTCCTCCTCGGAATGAAACCGATACTTCATGGAGCGACGTTTACTTAGCTTGAACTTATTTGTCCTCTGGAGGAGTTCTTGAAACTTATGACAGATTGCCGAATCTCTCACGCAAACACTCTGTAAAATGACGAAACCCCATTCTGATCATATGTTCACTGACCAGGACCCCTAAAAAGTATGGCCACAAGATCCTTCGGCCTAGAGAGTAAATTTCGTGTTGTCTTTGGTGCTTTATAGCCACATGATTTATCCCTTTTGCTAACTTTTGATTGAATTTGTAGACAAAAACGTCGAGAAAAATACTTTGCCTTTCATTTAGGTTCCTTTGTATATGCTCTCCATTTATGCAACTACGTCGGATGATTGAGCAAAGGGAGTTTGATTAGTACATATCCAAGGACTCATGAGTAATGACCACAACAGAAGTCTAGGATGAACTAATTTCCTGCTCAGGCTTCACTAAAGATGGACTTCCATTTCCAGTGTTAGTATTGCAGATATTACATTATAATAACAGAAGCCAGCAAACGTCGGTGATCATCTCATTCCCCAACACTTTCTTGCAGCAGGAACATACTCTGCTCTTTTCCACCTTCAAGACTCGGATTTGAATTGCCTTTACATCAGACAAAATGATACATTCACAGAAATAACTTGTTTGCTTCTATTCAAAGATTCATGAATCCGATCAAAAACCGTGATTTTTATCACACTGCATGACTAGGGATGATTATTCTGCTGCTAAGATAGTAGAAAAAATCATAGCTAGAGAAAAGGGTTCCTGGTTTTTTTGTTTAATTACAAGACGCTTATAGGTAGCTTAACTGAACTTTAATGTATCGACTTTTATCCTCTTAGAAAATTAAACAAGTGATATGATCTTACGATATGCATCACTCTCCATGTAATTTGATGCAACTTTCTCATGCTTTTCCTAATTAGTATTTGAGTTTCCATTAATAAGATATCGATAGTGCGGGCAGTACCGAATGAGCTATGAAAAAATTAAGTGCATTTGTTTCCTGAACTTTTGAGAAGGGACAACGAAGATAATATCTAGCTAACAAGAGGACTCCAAGCAAGTTACTTTTCCACTGGTATTCTGTGGGTATCATCCTTTAAGAAAGAAACAATCCAATTCTTCATCTGACAATAATATCAACAGGCAGCACAACAACACTTGCATCAACGTAGATAACATATGCAGGGCAACTGCACATCTGAAATCGTTGATTCACATTCCCTCCAAGTTCTCCACAGAAGATGAAGCCTAGACATCTTAACTCTTTACTATAGTTCATATACGATATACATATGCATTTGTGCTTAGTCCTTAGGTAAGGTCTTGACATTCCTCGGAGCATTTGCCGCTGAGCTGATGATCTAGTACAGGGTTGCTGCAGAAATTGTGTTCTTGTGGACGGCAGCACAGATGTGCCAACTACAGTTGCTGCCATACCTGGAATTCCAGAAATAAGCCTCTTCCTCAATTGCTTTCAACCAGTCTTCTTACCTGGATGACTGATGTTTAGGATTCCCTGGCCGTCTTAGTTGTCTGGCAGTGCCAAATTTGTGTGTGGACCTATGACACTTCCTGGCCGTCGGAGTTCAACAACACAACATCAAAAGATCAGTCCTGACATAATGAATCTGTTGTACACTATGACAACATGTAGTCAATTAAAAAGATAACCACATTTGCCAAAACAAAAAACCCTTTGTTCAATTAGCTTCAAACTTAATTACTCGAGATTTTTTTTTCTTTTTTCCTTGAATTAGTCGACATATTTTACTTTTGAGTAGTAGAGTTAAAGAAAAGTTGTGGTGTTTGAGTAGTAGCAATACTAATCGTATTGTCATCTCGCAGGACATTGGCGGAATAATCAGATAAGCGCGAGGGCTGTTGGGAGAAGTTAACAGGAGAACAACACCCAGTCGCGTGTCGGTCGTGCCATGAGCTCCCACCACCAACATCCCCACGACCACCACGAGACCTCCCCATCCGCACCAAGCTCGACCGCCTCCACGCCTCGCGACCTTGCCGCAGCCCCCGGAGATCCGCATCACCATCACCACTCAGCTTTCCCTCCGCCTCCGCCTCCTCCGCCGGCGCGGTGGCACCCGGATGACCCCTCGGCCCCCTGCGTCCGCCTCATGTGCAGCTTCGGCGGCCGAATACTTCCTCGCCCCCAGGATCACCAGCTCCGCTACGTTGGCGGGGAGACCCGAATCGTCTCCGTCCCCCGCTCCTGCTCCTTCTCATCCCTCCTCGGCCGCCTCTCGAAGCTCCTCCCGGGACACGGCCACGACCACCAGCAACAGCAGGAGTCGCCATCCGTAAAGTACCAACTGCCCTCCGAAGACCTGGATGCCCTCATATCCCTCACCTCCGACGAAGACGTGGAGAACATGTTCGACGAGCTCGACCGCCTCTCCGTCGGCGGTCGCGTCCCCCGCCTCCGCCTCTTCCTCTTCCCGCCGCCCTCCTCCTCCTCCTCCTCCTCCTCCTCTGCCTTCGGCTCCGTTCTCTCCACGTCCAGCACCGCCTCCGATCGCCATCAATGGTTCGTCGACGCCTTGAACGCGTCGGGGGGTGCAACCCTCGAGCGCGGCCGCTCCGAGGCGTCGTCCATCGTATCCGAAGTCCCCGACTACCTCTTCGGCCTCGACGCCCAGTCTGACGAACCGGCGCGCTCGGCCAAACCCAAGACTCCGACCGAACCGGGTTCGCCTTTATCTGTCTCATCATCGCAGCCGTCAATTCCGGCGATCACCGAACTGCCGTCGTTGAAGACGAAGCGGGACGTCGAGGAGGAAGCACCGGATCGTCCACTCACGGAATCAGCGGTCGGGGCACACAACGGATTCATACCCAATCCGGTCTGGTCGTACATGCCCGAACATGTTCCGGTTTATTATATTCCGACTCCGGTTCACGGTGGGAGTCTTCCGGTCCACCAGGTTCCTGTCCCACTTCAGTACGTGCATCATCCTCTTGGTCCAATGGCAGGCGGGCAGATTCCGGTCGGCATGCAACACCCGTTTCCTGGTTTGGTTGGTCCTCCGGTTCATCCGGGTCCGGTTTATATAGCAGGTGGTGGTGGGTCGTACGAGTACCAAGTTGCGAGGTCGGAGGCTTACGAGACGCCCGTAGCTGGAGTTAGTTCCATGAGAAGTCCCATGGTGTTCCCAATGTATCCGGTGGATGGCGTTCCGGTGGCCGTCGGCATCGGAGGAGACGGATTGGCGACGGAGACGAGTGCTGGAGTGCCACGACAATGAGCTCTCTTTTACATGGGTTGAAGGATTATATCATGATAGAAGGAAAATATTGGACTGTTTGGTGCCGAGACAATTACAAAACCTGTCCTCTCTGCTGTTGTTTGCCTTATTGTGTTGATTGATTCATTTGCTACTCCAAAACAGATCGAGGATGTATTTTTTTATATTGTTTAGCTTCATGTTTATATTATAGAATGTGAAATTAAATGAACTTTACTGTAAATGATGTTTAGCAGATTGTCCCTTATGTTGTCATTTTGTGGATTAGTTAGGAATATTTGAAGGATCGTTTCAATTATAAAGAATTGTTGATAATAATACAGATTAAATGTAGTAAAATACACATATGTATACATATTCACATATACTTATATATATATATATATAT
>LTAE01004356.1:8553-19912 GCA_001647135.1 Pontederia paniculata | reverse complement strand
GGGGTGGGGTAGGGGAGGGGGCCTCAATAGCCTCGCCATATGATGGGTCCGTCCTTGTGCATATGCAACTTTTAATTATGTAAGCTATTGTCTGGTCATACAATGTATATTTTTTAGCACAATATGGAATCATTTTTAAACCACATAAAATTTATGTGTCTTTTGATTGTTATTGCTTTCAAATAAATAAAATATATCCAAAACTTTAAACATCTAAAAATTCATTCAAACTCTTTAATTATTATATATCTAATCACAATCTTTTTTAAGTTATACCTTTCTGTCTTAGATTCAATCATATTACATAATAGACCAAATTAACAAACAAATGTAAAAAAAAATATTTTCTACACAACATGGATATAATGCATTAAGAAACATAGAATATTATTATTTTCAACTAACGACAGATACATACATACATACATACATACATACATACATACATACATACATACATACATACATACATACATACATACATACATACATACATAGATATACATACATACATACGAGATAAATCACTTTGTATTCATTTTGAATTTACAAATGTAAACAACTAAAAACTTAAAATTACTAATTTTAAGTGTCTATGCTTAGTGCATACATACATACATACATACATACATACATACGAGATAAATGACTTTAAATCCATTTTGAATTTACAAATGTAAACAACTAAAAACTTAAAATTACTAATTTTAAGTGTCTATGCTTAGTGCATACATACATACATACATACATACATACATACATGGGTTTAAGCTGAGCATCCAATTTTTGTAGGGATGCTGAGCGTGTTTTAGCCGTGCAATTCGGATTCAATGGAGAATTTGTTTCTCATGATGAGTGAGAGATCTCGACCAATTTTTTTTCTAAGAATAGATTTTCTTTAACAAAAATTGGGGATCCCACATCTTCCTCCTCTCCATGGCGGCTCCTGTATGTGAAACTCCAAGCGCGAGCAGCACCTTCATGGCAGCTTCTCTCCCCGAACCTCCGAGCGCGAGCAACCATTCGCTTTGCCTTCATTCGCTGCTCGTGATTTCTAAAAGTGATGCTCGTGCTCGAAGCCTATGTTCGTGCAAAATGTTCGTGCTTGTGTGACCACAGAAACATTTGTGTTGTTGTGCCAATTGTTTCAAGTCGTCGATTATACTTGGACATGAATCTTCTGATGATGAGACCGATGTTTGAAACAAGGAGAGCATATTGGTGCTCGCTAAAAGAATGAAGGAAAGGAATCTAGTCACCATGCTCCGGCAGAGTCCTCTTCCTCTCTTTCTTTCAACAAGTCAGCGGAACAAGGAAGCATGTTTGAATGATTATTTTAAGATGCAGAGCCCAAGAGGCAGCGGTGCTAAATATTGACGGAGATCTAAGTCAACTCATAGCTTAGCAAAGCAGGTGGCAATGACTTGTTGTTGATATAGAAATTGTGAGTCGTCGCCATAGAATTTAATACACGAACAAATGGAAGTTCTGAAAGAAGTATTTATTAGAAGAACTAGAAAAAAAATTCTTCATTTGAATTCATTGTTAAAAAAAATTTGATGCTCCCATGTGTCAATGGACCTGGTTTGAGTCCATGTGCCAACAAGTTTGCAAGGCACAATGGTGATGAGCATTATGTATAAACATTATTCTTCGGAATCACACAAACTTCATTTAGAGGATCTAAAGGTATTCTTGCCTAAATGCTTTCCTGAGATCAATTCCAACTTCAATTATTAAACAGATTAAAGCTCAAAACTAGTATACCAAAAATATATTCTACATACGTGATTCAATCAATGCAAAAAAGAAAAAGAGTATATTCATGTGTTCAAAAGTGAATGTGAAGACACTAAAGAGATAAATTTTATTGATTCGATAGGTTTGAGTGGTTAAGGAAGAGACTGGGGAATATCGAATAATTTTCAGTGCTGAAAGATAGCACTGGCATGGAAGGGCAATAAGTAAGAAAGACAATGGAAGAAATCTAAAGAATATAAGGATAAACATGTAGAGCTTGTTTGCATTCTCCAATGGCAGAAGGATCTCTTGGTCATCTAAACTTATTTTGCAGTGTTCAATAGATACACAAACAAATAATTTGCCTTGGACATTTTTCTCATATTAAGTGCTTGAAGCATGTGCTAGTGGTAGAATCCAACAGACGAAGGCGAAACGGACGACTGCTCACGCTCAGAGGTGTTGCTCGCTCTTGGAGTTTCACGTACAGGAGCTGCCACAAAGAGGAGGGATGCAAGATCCCCAAATTTTGTGAAAGATTACCTATTCCCAGTCAGAAACAATCAGGATGTCATCCATAAAAAATGAATGGTCGAGATTTCTCACTTATCCTGAGAAATAGATCCCATTGAATCTAGATCGCACGACTAAAAGGCGCTCAATATCCCTACAAAAATTAGGTGCTCAACATGATTGTTGGAGATATCTAGGGGTACATATGTAATTTCATTAGTTTGTGGGTGATTGCCCTAGCTCCATTGTTATTTTTGAAGTGGTTATGTACTCTGGTAGTTTAGAACACAACATAGTGAAAATCCTCTACGATGGTCGTGAACATAGGAGATCCATCTTCGAACCACATAAAATATGTACGTATTTTTCTATGTGTTTGTGGATCTTTATCTTCCTGTTCTTCGTGATTTCCCAACACACAGTGGGTTGGAGGTTGTATAGCCCCATCAATCTTGTTGAACTAAAGAGTTTATGAATCATATAATAAAGATGTATCAAATAAATATAGTTATAAAATGACTAATATACTATCAATATCAAATAAATCTCATTATTGGGCATCTAGAAATGTATAAGTTATATCATTTGAATTCATTAATTTTTTTGTGAACTTCATTCTTAATAGCTACGCTAAATAGTTCAATTTTTAAAATAATTTTATTGTATAAAATGAGAAGTCGTGTAGACTCATACAATCATATGAATTTTATGACTATACTTTTAAAATTAATATCCATATAAGATTCTATATCGATTTAATTCATTTTGTTCATGTAAATAGTTTAAAAGTTGACTTTAGAGTTCAACAAACTTGGCTCCCATAAGGATACATAGCTTGGTTCTTGATACCCATTAATGATTATTGTCAAGAAGATATGATCAACGAGCCAATTGATGTCATGAAGGACGATAAGATAATCAAATTGTTTGATGTCGCTGCTCCTATTGAAGTGATGATTGCAAACCATCCTTTGAAAATAGAGGATGACATGTTAATCAATTATGAAGATATTAATTATAAGGATTTAAGGTAAATACTACCACCTGAAATGGTAGAAACTTACTACCAACAAATACTGATCGTTGGATCTCAGATCGATGGACTAGAAGAAAAGGCGCGGTTCAATATCAGTTCAAAGGCCGGTTCATGCATATCGGTCGGTTCAAGGGCCGGTTCAGACATATCGGTCAATTCAACCTTGTCCCCCAATTTTTTCCCTCTTGCGTAAAAACCCTTTTCCCTCCCCCCAATTTTTTCCCTCCAGCGCTCGCCATCTCCCTCGTCCCCTGCGCTCGTGATCTCTCTCCTGGCGATCTCGCTGCCGCCGCTCTCGCAATCTCTCTCTCCTCATGATCTCGAGTGCTGCCGCTGCCGCCGTCGCTCTCGTGATCTCGTGTGTTACCGTTGTCTTCTGCTTCGACCACGTGAGTGACGCGATCTCTCTCCCTGCGCCGTCTTCTGCTTCGACCAGGCCGTCGTCGTTCGGGCGATGTCTCTCCCCGCTTCTGCCAACCCCAAACTCGCGATTTCAAGTGCTGCCACTGCCGCCACTCTCGCGATCTCTCTCCCGCCGATCTCCCCTTGTTTCCGTCCCTGCTGATGCCCCTTTGGCGAATAGTTCATGTCAGCAGGACTATTAGCAGGCTCTAGTTTCTTATTAAGTTGTTTGCTAAGATTTTATGAGATTATCATCCAACTTTCTTTCCTAAGAGATTTCTAGAAGGTTTGTTACTTGTTTTGTTGTACATGGCAATCTCTAAACGGGAAGCAGAAGTAGTGCTTAATACATGTGGAAACTATGTACAAGGAATGATCATGAATTTTTTGGTTAATGCTGAATTATCCACTTCCATGCATCTCTGTAAATGAAGATCTTTCGGAAGATCTTAATTTTACTGATTCAATCATGAACCGGTCCTTGAACCGATATGCACTAACCGATATGCATGAACCGGCCCTTGAACCGATGCTTAACCGCGCGTTTTCTTCTAATCCGTCGATCTGAGATCCAACGATCACAATTAGTTGGTAGTAAGTTTATACCATTTTAGATGGTAGTATTTACCTTAAATCCTAATGATAATTATGATAACGATGTAAATGACAATGACATAATTTTAAATTCGAATGTTAGAATATGATGAATTATTTTCAAATATATTTGTATGCTATATTTTGATATAAAATAGTTTGCTAATTAATTAGGTGGAAACTGATATGTTGTTTAATTAATTGATATACTAACCATGATAGGAAGATTCTTTTGAGGGATTATATTATAATTTTTTTGTAACCATAGTGGAGATATTGAGGTAATATTATAATCCTTCATATATATTGCTAACACCGGGTTACAATGGATTAAGGGTTATATAGGCAATATATTATATCATCGATTGTTGCCCCAGTCCCATCATATATATCCATGATGTTGTAGGCGCCTATCTACTTTAAAAGGCTCGTATGGTTTTACGCCAAAAGAAGTGAAATTCCCTTGCAATAATCGTGAACATAGGAGACAACCATATAAAATCTATGACTTTATGTATGTGTATTGTTTCTTGTTTGATATCTCTATGTATTTTGTCTTATGTATTTGTTTTCTAATAAGTGGTATTAGAGCCATGGTGAGGTGATCATGGGAGGTGGGAATGATGTCAACAAATAAAAGAAAATATCAAAATCGAGAAGTTTGATAACAAAGACTTCAGCTTTTGGAAGGCGCAGATGGAGGATTATTTTTATAAGAAGAAACTACACTAGCATATTTGCGGTGAGAAGCCTTTGACAATGAGCGACGTAGATCAGGTGCTTTTAGGCTAACATTGGCTCGTAACATTGCCTTCATTATTGTGAATGAAAAGATCATGATGAGTTTGATGAAGGCACTATCAAGCATGTACGTGAAATATTGACATCAAATAAGGTGTATTTGATGCAAAGACTAGTCAATGTGAAGATGTCTAAAAGGGCTTTCGTCACTCAACATATCAATGAATACAATATTATCATTACATAGTTGAGTTTGGTGAGTATTACTTTTGATTATGAAGTTAAAAGTTTCAATTCCTTTGTTTTATTTTTACGAAGTTGGAGAGCTACTATGACGGCGATAAGCAGTTCTTCCGGAGCTACAAATCTGAAAGTTGATAACATTTGAGATTTGATTCTGAGCAAGGATATTCACAAAAAATAATAGAGAGAAAGTTCTAGTGCAACCTTAAGTGTTGAGAGTAGAGGAAGAATACAACAACTATAACAAAAGAATTCTCGATAATTCAACAAAATTATGGATTCTTAAGACTCTAGAACTTCATTTAACTCTAGCTTACAAATAGAGAGTATGAAGAATACTACTCCTAGAAACTTTGGAAAGATTTATCTCGTTGATAATTAACCTTTGCATGTTGTGGAGAAGGGCAATGTAAAGATTGAATTATACTATTAGACTATTTGGGAGCTTAATGATGTTCAAATATACTGGGNATATATATATATATATATATATATATTAGGAAGGTATGGGTTTATCTTCTGAAAAATAAATTTGATATATTTTCTAATTTTATGAGATGAAAAGTGTAGATTCAGAATGAGATTGATGTTAAGATTAAATTCTTACAGTCTCATACACTCTAAGAGTATAAAAAATGATTGCTAGCAAGTGCACTAATCGTATCAAATAATAATGATGTGAGTAGAGTACATTTCTCATGAGGATTTATTTTAATTATCTAACAAATCCCACAGGCTTATAGGAGGTAACTGATATATGCTAATATAATAGATAAAATAGTTAGCAAGTGCACTAGTCATATCAAGTAATAGTTAAGGTAAGTAGAATATCATTTCCACAAGGATTGGATGTTAACTATCTATCTAATCCCACTAACCAATAGCAAAGAATCGAGTTTTTGATACAAATGTTCTTTTGAAATAAAAAAAGAAAAATAAGTTTTGATGATAATAGCCTCTGAATCGGGATGAGATATGATGAAATAAGGAGAAATTCAATTTTCCCTTAAGATCAATCAAATTTTAGTTTCAATCAAATTCCTAAGGTATATTTTCTCTTTAGTGTGAACCAACTATCTTAATTCCAGGTAGACTTGACCGTTCCTCTCCAAGATATCAATCTTATATTCTAAAAATTAAGATGCATTAATTTATAGCTCCTAAGCTATAGATCGTTCCTCTACAAGATGACAATCTCACATATCACACACACTTAAATATTCCTCTCCAAGATGCTACTCAAGCGTCACTTGCAAATACTTCAAATAGAAGTTCAATAATCAATCTCAAGATTCAAAGAGAACTAAGAACATGTTATTCCTCTCCAGGATATTAGCAAAGATCAAAATATCAAAGATATAATGAAAAAGCATTAAACACAACATTCATGTGCATACAATATTTGGAGAACTAAATTTAATAAAAATCAAGAGTTTACACATTCCTCTTACAATATAAATTCACTCCACAAAAATAAATAAGAAATTAGAAACGAAATTCACTCTTCAAAAGTAGAGAAAGAAGATTACAATAGAAAATAATTAAGAACTAAACACTTTGACAATAGTCTTCTTTAAAATCTACATAGAAATATTTCTTCTTCTCTTTTGGCATAGGCTTTCTTCATGCTTGAAGCGTGAAGTTCTAGCTCTTTGCATCAAATTCTGACTTGTGACTCTCTCTCGCACCCTTGGAATTGAAACCTTAAATCTTATTTATAGATTTCAATAGATTTTATCGGATAGGAAGAGTTCTAACTTGTAAAACCTTATTTTCCATATGATTTGGCTTAATCCCAGATCAAAATCTCCAAAAGATAATGCTTCAAGATGCATAATTAACTTAATATCAAGAATAATCACATTCTGCGATAAGATTGTCACGGTCGCGACCATGAGATTTCTTTTCTAGCAGCGTGAAGTCATGACCCATGAAGTTGGGTTCATAGTCGTGACCGAATAGGGGCTTCTTTCTCATCAGGATGTCACTACTCATGAAACTGTCTATCATGGCCATGACCGTATGTGTGCGTCTTCGGCTCAGATGCATTTACAGCCGTGAAGTTGAGTTCACGACCCGTGAAATTGCTCAGCACGGGCATGACTTATGTGTATCACAACTCCACCATTTTGTCATCGATTTTACGGCCATGAAACTCCTTTTCACGGCCCTGAAACTCCTTTTCACAGCTCATCTCTTCTGGATACACTGCTTGAGCTCACGATCGTGAACTTTTTTTATCGTAGTCGTGCCTTTCAAATCTTTTTTATTGATTTAGCCTCCAATTTCACTCCAGATTATTGTGATCTTCCTCTATAGCACTGCCAAGTGCTCTGGACATCAAAACACATGACATGATATAAACTTTGACTCTGAAAACTAAAATAAAGTGAAATAAATGATGCATTTGATGACGAAATCAACGAAAATCAGACTAAATTTGCTATGAAAAATATAACTAAGTTGGCACGCATCAAACTTAGAAAATAGAATATTTAGAATAATAAAATAAAAATATATTTTGAAGATATTATAATTATCTTTTTTATACATCGGGATAATAATTATATTTTATAAGTCTAAACTAAAAATCTTTGTAACAAATTGAATAAATAGTTTCTATATTACATTATTATATTACGTGGCTTCATGAAAGCTCGCCACTTGTCACCTTCGACTTTTCTTTTTATATAGATATGGATTCAGATAACATATAATATAATTATTATTACAAAAATAAAAGATATATATATATATATATATATATATATATATATATATATATATGTATATTGTCGTTATATCTCATAAGAGAATGCTATTATTTTTATATTATAAGATATTTTTAATTATATAAAACTATTTCAAAATTACTAAAATAAATAACTTTTAAAATATTTTGAACATGCCATATGACATGAGCTTTATTTGAAAACATTGCATGTCATCTTTTTTATATTCATTCTCATTTTCTTCATTTAGTAAATTTCAGATGTGGGACTAAAAGCAATTATGCATACACACATGTATAGCTAATTTTGTTTGTTTATAGCTGATGCAATCTTATTAGTGGCTCTGTTTGCGATATGAGTTCATAGCTTGCATTCATTTTAGGATTCGATTTGTGACCAAATGAAACTTCTTTTTCCCTATGAAAAGGATATTTAAGTTGATAATTTCATATCAGCTATCTTTATCTCTCTTATTAATTTAATCTGAGCGCATTGCTGTTGAGCTTGTGAAGTATGGAATAAAATAATACAATCGTGCAAGAACATGCTCCTATTTAGTCTTCACCAATGTTATTTTGAGAACCTGCCAACAGCTCGTATGCCTCTGGTCACTTTTTTTTTTTAATTTTAGCCTCTGATCACTTGGTTTTAAATTAGTCTAGTGATCGCTTCTAATGACTTGTCTCGAGCATTAAGACACCATACTTAAACATAAAAAATCTCCTTTCTTTTCTGTGAAGTAGAGATACAGTTGTTGGATCTACACTCAACGAAAGAAGACACCATACATAAACATAAAAATGCTCCTTTTTTTCTTACTAAAGTGATGTTTTAATGTGAAATATATATTATGTTACCCTTTGCCACCTGCATAACAGCAGGAACACGACGACCATTAGTAGCATATGTCAAACATTCTCATCATCTCAACTTACCCATGTTAAAACATTCGTGTTTAGGCAATCAAACACCTCAGCGAGCATGCGGGCACAAAAAGAATACTGGTTGCACATATAGCTTTTGAATTCATTTAAATTCAAGAAGTTAGAAATACTAATAATCAAATTTGATCCTCGTTACATGATGTATTTGGTCAACTGAATAAACAAGTCTAATAAAGAAAAATCATGCAAAGGCCTCCTAGTGATGTCTAAACATTTAGAATGCAGTGGAGCACTGGCGATGAGTTTAGTGGGGCAGCGGCGCAGTGAAGAGCAGCAACACCAGTGCGGTGGTGCGGCGAGAAATGAAGGTGGGTAGCGGCACGGCAGAAAGGCAGCGGGCGGTGCACAATAAGACAGGGCAGCGGGGCGGCATGGCAGGGCAAGGCAGCGGCACAGCAGGGCAGCAGCGTAGCGGCAAGGCAACAGTACGATGTTGGCGCGACAGCAAGGCGGCAGTGTGGCGACGCGCAGGGAGGAGGAGAAGAAATCGTCCGAAGGGCAGCGGCACAACTAGGCGGCAGCACGACACGACAGGACAGCGAGGCGGCAGCAAGGCAGCGGCACGGTGCGGCAACAGGGCAACAACATGGCGTGGCAGGGCAGTGGGACGGCAGCAAGGCAGCAGCATGGCGGCGGCACAGCAGCAAGGAAGACGGTACTGCGACAGTGCAGTGATACGTGTCACGGGCCCTATGTTTGCCCTCAAAAACATCAATGCTTCGTGACCCTGCAACATCGCCGCACACCCCAGTCATGCGTCGATGCAAAAGCTCCGCACACGTTTTCATGGGCTATGCCCACTTTTGTCAAGGAACATCAAATGAATGCTCCCAAGTTATCCTTTTTGCTTTCTTAAGATTTCCATGTATTTTAGCTCCGTTTCATTTTCACAAAGGGACATCACTACAACATCCCTAAAGCAGACAAGTTGCGGCGAGAAGTTCTAAAGGAGTGTTACGATTTAAAGTGGGTGGGTCATCCTGGAATATGTCGTACCTTACCACTTCTTGAAGAGCATTTTTATTGGCCACGGATGGAGGAAGACGTCGAACCTTACGTGAAGACTTTCCTCGTCTCCCAGCAGGACAAAGTTCAAATCAAGCGCCTGTTGAGCTTCTAGAACCCTTGCCTATTCCAGAGCGATCATGAAAGGATGTCTCCATGGAATAGGCAGGGAACAGTCAAAGTCTCAAGGGGTAGGCATTATCATGGTGGTGGTTGACTGGTTTTCAAAGTATGCCATCGTCTGTGTCGGTTCTCCAATTGCCTGTCCACTGAAGCAGCAAAACTTTTCTTCAAGCATGTGGTGAAATACTGGAACATTTCACAAAGCATTGTGAGTGATCGAGATGGGCGATTCATTGACAACTTTTGGAAGGAGTTGTTCAAGATCTTGGGCCCCAACCTACATTTTTCAACGACGCTTCACCCCCAAACCGATGGTCAGGCGAAAAGGGTGAATGGGATCTTGGAGATCTACTTGAGACACTACGTCAGCACCAATCAGAAGGACTGGGTGAAATTGTTGGACGTCGCTCAATTCTCGTACAACTTACAAAGGAGCAAGTTAACCAACCAAAGTCCCTTCGAGATAGTGACGGGACAACAACCCCTCACTCCGAATGCCACGCCAACTCCTATGGTGGTAAAGTCCCTACTGCCCATCATCTAATGAGGGAATGACATGGACAAAGCGACCTCGCCAGACCCTGTCTCCATCGATCATCCAAGTGCATGAAGAAGTGGGCCGACACGTGTCGACGTGAAGTCCACTTCAATTAAGGAGATCAAGTCCTAGTAAAAATGACCCATCATTGATAGTAATTCTGCAAGCGCACAGAATCCTATGTAGTAATAAAGGATATCGAACCCACAGAGAGAGGTTTCAACTACTAAATTTGAAATGATTTTGTTGTTATCTAAACTCAATTATCGGTGAGGGAAAAGAAAACAAATTTAACGTGCAATGAAAGAAGTATTCTATACTATAACGACTAAAGAGATACGAGCTCAGTACAAAGTTCTCAAAAAAATTGGGATGTTCTAGGGTTGAATCAAATTGGGGAGTTTTATATGCATTTTAAACGATATGTGATTGGTGATTCGATGTCGTTCAATTTTTTTTATATATACCTTTTTCAAGATTATATATATTTAATAATTGTTCATACGCAAAAACTCTCGTCTTTCACATATGAAAATCCCCTTCATATCAAGTTCACGACAATAACTTTCTATAACAAAAACCTATTTCTAGGGCAAGAGTTATAGATTATCTAACATAACTACAAATTTATTTTAAGATTTTCATATCCAAAAAGACCTAGATTGACCTAAACGGGTAGCCAAACACGTTTAGATCTGTACATGAAAAATTGTTAGATAGATTTCATACATCACCATAGATCATCTAA
>LTAE01004355.1:0-25721 GCA_001647135.1 Pontederia paniculata | reverse complement strand
CTTTACTCCTATTACAATATTTTCTATATAACATTTCTCTCCCCGAAAGATACACCCATTTCGCTGAAGCCAAATAGACCATAGGATTGCAAATGTACTTCCTCGTTGAAGTCTTGAAACATAGACCTACGTTTGTATATTGTGTCCACCCATTCGAAAGGATCTCCAAAAGTCCGGGAATGATTGATAATCAATCCATGAACAACCAAACCTATGTCACACCTCTCTTGCCATCTGGCATTCAAAACATAGGTGGTTGACATCCTCTGCCACTGCCTCACATAACTCAGCTTATTCATTTTAACTTATAAATTGGTGGACCCTACTGCTTATAAGTAGAATTAAAAGTTTATCAAACACAGAGATAACTTCAAAGTAGCTAATAAGTAGATTTGACCAACTTATTAGTTGTGCCAAACAACCTCTAAATGCATATACAAATGTATAACTAAAGATTATATTAATTGTTGATTTCCAATGATACATAAAAGAGCACAAAAGTAAATACAACGCCCCCGCTGCAGGAACAGGCGGTTGTCATTTGAAAGTAAACAAACCATATCATTGTGTAGGCAAGCAGGTGAATTTATATACATATGTATATTGGACGTAAATGTATGTATGTAAATATATATATATATATATATATATATATTTACATACATACATTTACGTCCAATATACATATGTATATAAATTCACCTGCTTGCCTACACAATGATATGGTTTGTTTACTTTCAAATGACAACCGCCTGTTCCTGCAGCGGGGGCGTTGTATTTACTTTTGTGCTCTTTTATGTATCATTGGAAATCAACAATTAATATAATCTTTAGTTATACATTTGTATATGCATTTAGAGGTTGTTTGGCACAACTAATAAGTTGGTCAAATCTACTTATTAGCTACTTTGAAGTTATCTCTGTGTTTGATAAACTTTTAATTCTACTTATAAGCAGTAGGGTCCACCAATTTATAAGTTAAAATGAATAAGCTGAGTTATGTGAGGCAGTGGCAGAGGATGTCAACCACCTATGTTTTGAATGCCAGATGGCAAGAGAGGTGTGACATAGGTTTGGTTGTTCATGGATTGATTATCAATCATTCCCGGACTTTTGGAGATCCTTTCGAATGGGTGGACACAATATACAAACGTAGGTCTATGTTTCAAGACTTCAACGAGGAAGTACATTTGCAATCCTATGGTCTATTTGGCTTCAGCGAAATGGGTGTATCTTTCGGGGAGAGAAATGTTATATAGAAAATATTGTAATAGGAGTAAAGACCCTGGTGAGTGACTGGAGATGAGAGATTATCCAAGTTTTCTGACTTTACACTGTAATATCACTCTTGTTTATTAATAATAAGATGGACGGTTACACAAGGTAACCATCCTTTGCCTTCTCACAAAAAAAGACCTAGCTAATTTTTATTTGGCTTATAAGCTATTCAAATTTGACCAAGTAATTTACCTAGTTACCCTCACATTTAAAATATTATTGTTTGTTGCATCTGATTTTTTAAGGATATTTAAGTAATTTAAATAAATAAGTTTCATCGTTTTAGAACCATACACGTAACTGCTTGTTTTTTTTTAAAAAAAAATAAGTTTAAGCTCTTAAAATACTTATAAGCCTTATAACTTATAAGTTATTTTCTATCAGTCAAGTCAAACATCCTCTTAGTTATCCAATTCGCAACTTTAATATTTAATATTCTAGGCATGATATATATTTATATATACACAAATAATCAAATTGCACCAACTATTAATTTCTCCTTAAACCTTAACCAATCCCCATTTCCTCTTCCACTCGTTCCCTTCAAAAAGTAATTAGTAATTTGTGATTGCTCCAGCCAATTAATTATCATCTAGTTTTTAAATCATATATACATGATCATTAATAATGATTACTCGAGACTATCAAAATAACTAATTACTTATCCATCAACATAATTTCTCAGGAATCTATATAAAATTATCCTTAATTGTAGCTTATAATAAGTCCCATTACACTAGTTTAATAATTGTTTAACATTTGATTACATGTGCATTATGCTTCCCAATCCATTTATTTCCTCAATTAGTTACTCATAAATCTAGATTCATAATCAATTAAGCTTCCTAGAGCCATAATCACATTTAGGGAAAACTAATTAAAGGTTCTGTTATATGCCCTTACCATGTCACGATCTTTTTGAGTCATCCCTTCTGGCTCTAGTGATGCACGCGCTTACAAACACTAAAGTCATAGCTGTGATGACATTCAAATGCGGTCAGGACTCATTGTTGGTTGGTTCTATCACTATCGGCTGCTAAAAACTTACCAAGGATAACTTATAGTCATACCTTCTGGCAAGCTCCAAAAATGGCGAACTCCGAACTTGAAATGGCGTGTGTCGATGCATCAAAGGTTAGGGCTCGACCAATTAACTTATAGTCATACCTTCTGAAGAATCACCATCAATCAACTCCGAAGAAGTACTCCGGTGAATTGCGCGTGCAACGTCCGCCGACCCGATGCTACGAACTACTGAAGAATCATAAGAAATAAATCACAATCGCCCGTCAATAACACCTCTATAAGACTACTCGTGAACCTAGGTAGCTCATTTGTGACAATGGCAAACAACTCCGATGTCTAGTGGTCGGAATCATCGCAAGCGTCGAAGGTGAAGGATCCGGACTCGAGCCGCATACACCTCACGATGAATTGGGGCGTCACATTGTGCTCCTCATCGCTGCACTCGCAGATGAGCGAGTCGTGGCCGGAGACGACGATGCCGGACTGCCCTGGCATTGGATGAACTCGATGGGTATCGAGTGAGAGGAGCACTTTAGCAGTGCGATGGAGAGGTGAAAAGAAATCGGATCCCTCTTATATAACCTGTAGGACATGTGTCGCACATCCGTCGACTGATCCATTTTAATATTTTTTGCTTAAGACACAAACACCCATTTTAGTTTGAAATTTTTACGCGTTTGCCATTGAGCTTTCTAGGTTATTTTTGAGTCCGCTTATAATTTCATTTTCATTCTTATTGCTTGCATGAATATCATAATATAGAAGAACTCAGAAGAGTCCTAGATTGCGCAGTCAATTAAGAAGAAATTGAAAGACCTCTTATTGAGAGGGAACTGATTCTAATGCGTCTTGTTTAATAAATGGTTAGGATTAAAAATCGAGAAGCTAATTCTTAGATATTATTTGCAAGATAAATAACTCAAGCCTGAGATATTGGTGAGTTAGATATGTTGAGAATTTTCTACTTTATCATTGGTTCGTATGCGTTAGTGTCTGTGCTAGAATCCATATCATCGATGGTCTAGACAAGGGTTCCCCTACTTCTCCTCACATTTGATATCTCTTCGTCTTTTCTCTGAATTTCTTTAGGATTGAGTTTTAAAAGTTTTTAGTCATTTTTTTTCTCAAATTACAAATTGGTTAGAGAGTAGGAATTAGATAGTCCTCGTGGGACCGACAATCTTACTCACTCATTATATTATTTGATCGACTAGTGCACTTGCTAGCGTATGCTATTATAATTTTTGCACCAATAAGACATTACATAGCATTAATCATTTCATACATGAAGCTTATGAGTGTATAAGCATCTTATATTCGTATTCATGATTCTTTAGATCTTAATCATATGATCCACCTCTTGACACACATCATCAGTATAATCATATGACAAGTTCATTATTATCATTACATTGGAGTTTTGATGACATCAACCATTTTAACATATGGTTAGCTAGGTCAACCCTCCTATTGAGTCTATATAGGAATACACTCAAAGTTGCTCATTAGCATCATTTCTCGGGAAGTGTGTAGATTACTTCCCCCATAATTGTGCATCAAGGCTAAATTCTTTTGTGCTTCATCTATTTTTACAATACATCAAACATGACAATAATCTTGCAACTTTTAACGTATTTCAAGCTTCACATTCATTTTGATGTAATAGGTGATTGACAATTAGCAAGAAAGTTTTTCAATCATAATAGCATGAAAAATGACATGCTAGGCTAACCTTTCATTAGATATATAGATGTAATACCAATGTGCATAACATCAAGCAAAAGATAAATTAAAAATATAAAAAAATGAGGGATTTGAGCGGCTTGGTCAAGCGTGGCTACGATTCAATCATAGTCATCTACCTTGCTATGATTCGCCCTACAACCGTATCATGGATTACAATGCATAGTTAGCCTTACTACGACCCAACGTAACTCCGTACGACTTGCTTGGGTTTGCTACGACCAAGCCTTAGGGAGCTACTGATTACATATGGCCCGCTGCAATCTCGACTGATGCACTATGATCGATTCTAGCTGACTACAACCATATTTTAGGGAGCTATTGAATAGGGGTTTCTTTGCCATTTCCATTTCTATTCTATTTTGAACTTAGATCATTTCGCACACATGTGATATTTTCACAATAGGACATTTATACACAAGATAATTCCTATATTATATGATTCATAATATATTCAATTAAACATAGTAATATGAAATTTGCTTCCATTAAGCTTAAGTTTACGATATGCATCTTAGGATTCATAGTTTCCTCCATTCATAACATTGAGATTTAACATGAAAGAATCATAATTTGACCATTCAAATATTCAAAGGAGCATAATATACTTATATGACATTCATCATATGATTTATAACTTAATAAATTTCATAAGAAGAAAACATTAAAACATATGAACCATTGCATCAATCTACATGTTATTACTACCATTCTTTACAAGAATTAGGCATTCTTATAATCTTCAAATCTTACAATGAGGTAAGGAATGAAGGCTGAATTCTCTCTACAAATCTTAGATTTTTTTTCCACTTCTTCTTTTTCCCTCTTGATATTTTGCCCTCCTTTATGAGTTTGTTAAAAGGCCTCTATGAGTTTTGAGAATGCACATTAAGCATAATTTAGAAACTAGTTACATCACCTCTAGCAAAAAAAAACTTTTATGTAAATTTATGAAAAGCTGTAGGAATTTGGGAATTATGAGATAAAAAAAATAAATGATGTGGTTCAAGTAATTATCATATCATATGATGGTTTTCGTAAAAGATTATTCACCTTAAGCATGTCTCATAAATATTGAGATGATTCATGTTAGAGACAAATAGATAAAGTAAATTGTATTAAATAGAACTCATTATTTCTTAAAATGTTAAATTTCTTAGTCTGATTATTCGTCACTAAGTTGAACCACCTTGTTATTTATTATGAATATGAATTAGAAAAAAATATCGCCATTAAAACTTATTGAATGATAAGAGGATACGAGAGGAGAATTTATATTTTCTAAACTAAAAAATTATATTAGGTTGCAAGAAATTTATTAATTTCATTATAATATTATTATCAATAAATTGATATCCAAATAATAATTGGTTGACGATACACAAAATTTGACATCTTTGATAAAAGAAGTTGGAAGTTGGGATTTTGATTTTATTCTGCCGTTAGGATTCAACATAGAAATATGTCGATTTTAAATGTATTTTGTAATGGGACTTGGATTATTTTGAAAAACTGAAAGAGGGCAACGAAGGATACATCCATATGAAAAAAAAGAAAATTGATATATACATAACATTCAGTCGCCTTCATAGAAACCACAAAGTTAGCTAAAACATTCAAATAATATCATCTCGTGACCAAACTTGCTTCATTTATAACTGAAAAGTGTTTCATTCTTGTGTGTTTAATTGCTTCTCCTTTTTAAAAGTAATTAGAAAATTCTAAAAAAAGGGCAATGAGGCAAAATTCTTATTCTACAATAGCTAATTTTTATCAATAAAAATGATGATAGTTTAAAATCAGGATTATCTTCATTTTCACATGAATGACATTAATATCAATAGATTTTTTTATTTTCGTTGGGGAAAGAATAACACCCAGCAGTAGATGTATTTTCATGGGAATTAATTAATGGCATACAATCTCAATTTTTTTTTCAAATGCATGGATGTGCGCTATTAAATTCTAAGTTCTAACATAATTAATAATTCGTGTTGTATTTTTTTATCCTAATTGAGTTTTAATGCCTCTATCTCAACCTTGTTAAAGGTAAAATGGAGGTGAGCACAAGTATTCTGGAGCTTAATTTTGAATTAAAACTATGAACAATTTTAATAATGTATTATCGATGAACACATCATTATTTTGAACTAAAATAACTCATACTTTGATTAAAAAAAAAGCGTTATGCACCAGTCAGCAGCTTCCTTAAAGTCTTTAAAAATGAATTAGTATATGATATGAACATAAAAATTCCCAAATAGAAAAATATGTGTATCTTGTGAATAAGTCATCAATATATCATAAATGTCCTGGACTTTTAAATATGAAAAATTAATAAAAAACGTAGCATATACTTTGCATCTAATAATTATAAATGTGTGCTTTTACGTGTACAAATAATAATAATTTTGCTAAAAAAAGTGTGTCACTTGAATATTTGTTTAACCTAATGTCTAATATAATTAGTATCCAACTATTTCAATTTATAATTAAGGCAATAAAATTGTTAAATTATTTTTGGAATCCGATTCCAAGGCCATGTAGCAAGGTTTTATGTTACCAATTTAATTATCAGATAGTAGTTTGACTGACAGATAGCAATTTGGCTGATGGATATATATATTTGATTAACAATTTTAATAAAACAATATTTGGTAAAATAGTGCTTGAACTAATTAATGATAAATATAAAATGATATAATACAAATATAATTTACTTTATATGCATTATAGATCATTTTTGTTACAACATAATAACTATTCTTTAAATAATAATAATAATTTATTTAAGAAATATTAGTTTATCTTGAAAAGAAGGAAAATAAAAGAGTTCAAATAAAAATAGAAACCTTGTTTATGTTGATAAAGGAAATTAGAGATGTAAAATATTATAAAGAAAATATGAAATGTGATGACTCTCAGGCGAGTCAGATAAGTGATAAAATTTAGATAGAAAAAATGATGATATATCAGGAATAAAATAATAAATAGCTAAACTCTATATTTGTGCTATGTTTAGTTACGTTAATGATATAATTACCACAAAATAATTTAATTAAGATATAGTGATAATATTAATAAAAGATAATGTAATTAATAATTTAATATTTTTTTGGTCAATATAGTGATTTAATTGATAGCAAAGAAAGAATAAATAAACGTAAATACATAATAAGTTTTTTTGTTATAATATAAGATCTATTTTTTTAAAATAATATTATTTTAATATAAAATGAAGACAAAATTAGTTATTCAATTTAAAGTAAAGAAACAAGAATCATCTTTATGCTGATAAGAAAATAAGAAATATTAAAGTAAAATATGGTATATTGTATTTAGTGTCCAACTCTAATTTGGACAAGTGTTTATCACATAATTGAAGTAGAGTTTTGATTAAATCATAATATTGCCCGCTACACTAATTAATTAAAATTTAACAATGGCAAACAAAATCTAATCTCTAGTTAAACTTTATTTTAAATAATTATATTCTATTAGAATTTTATTCAAATCAAAACTCTTATCAATGATTATAATAACATTACAAATCATGCACCTTTCTTAATTCACTACCGGTTGAAATGCCTCATCGAAAGAAAAAGGAAAATCATATAGCATTTGATTTCCGGTGGGACAAAAATATCTTTTCCGTCTAATACATACATTATATACGTGAAATGTGTCCGTTGGTGGAATAGGAACGGACGTGTGTTGCTCCAATGACATGCCCTCTTGTACTTACACACATCCAATCACATTTTTCTCGCCACACTACAAAATTGTAGAATCCTTTTTTGTTTTTACTTAAATTCAAAATATTTATCTGGAGAAATATTTTTCCAAGCTCAGTTACATTAAAACAATCCTAAATTATTATACTTGGACTTGTTTTTTTTTTCTTTTTTGCTGCGGACGTCTCTCTTTCTCTCCTTTACGGCCGAAAAGATAAAAAAAATAGGAAAATCACAGCTAAGAAAAAGAATATATATATATATATATATTATAATAACAGTAAAATTATTATTATTATTATTATTATTATTATTAATAAAAAAGAGGTCCAATTATAGCGGCCGCTGGTGGTGGAGAGGGTCAAAACGAACGCAGGAGAGAAACAGAGAAGAGGGACCTCGCGACCACCTCCAACGCCGATCCGCCTTCTCTTCCCCCAATCCGGCTATCCAAACCCTAACTCGGATTTGGATTGCCTCCCGCCTTCGATCTGACCACATTTTCCCCTCTTTCTGTCGATCCTCTCTGTTCCTCGTTTGGAGCCGAAATTTCCAGCATGGGATTGTGGGAGGCCTTCCTCAATTGGCTCCGAAGGTAAAAAGAACATTCTTGTAGATGTTTTTTTTTCTCTAGTCCTCTTTGGCGTCTTTTGGAAATCCGTCTTTCTTTTTCTCTTGCGTTTGAACGTGGTTAAATTAGTCTGCGTATAAAAATGCTAATTTTATGGTGTAGTTTGGATTTTTTCCGTGGGTTCTTCTGATGTTTTGCTTTGACTAGAAAGATGGGAGCTTTTTGTTATTGAACTGTTGGAGATCAATAAATTCGATCAGGGTCGACATTACTGCTTCTAAAGTAGTTGGATAAATTATTCAATTGCTGATTATGTAGATATCTAAGAGAATTAACTTCAGACGGTCGATTTACTTTCAATTAAAAAAGACCCTTTTCGAATTTCTGTTTGTCTTCTCGTTTCTTGCTATTGGTGACGATTTTATGTTTAGGTTAGATCCAAAACGTCGATTTTCTTAATGTATGTTTTTTTCCTGTGACTTTTTGCTGTTGAATTCAGCCTCTTCTTTAAGCAAGAAATGGAGCTTTCTCTAATTGGACTCCAGAACGCTGGAAAGACGTCGCTTGTTAATGTTGTTGCGGTATGGCTGCTTGTGTATGAGGTTCTTGTAATTCTGGCTTAAGAGCGACAATTATATATTTAGCATTTACATGTGTCTATTTTGTCTCCTTTAGACTGGTGGATACAGTGAGGATATGATTCCCACGGTAAGGAGAATTTTCATTTGGTTTATTTGATTACATCTTTCTACGAAATAAGATGCATGAAGGGCTGATATTTTGGGCCATATAGGTGGGGTTCAATATGAGGAAGGTTACCAAGGGGAATGTCACAATCAAACTGTGGGATCTTGGAGGACAACCCAGATTTCGCAGTATGTGGGAGAGATACTGCCGTGCTGTCTCAGCTATTGTGTATGTTTCTACTCCTATACTCTTGTCTTTCTTTGCTCTATGTATGCTTTGTCATCTTTATTAATGCATTTAATGTGATTAAGTAACTTCCTAGCTGTCTTTCTTGTATGTGTTTCTGGATAGAAAAATGACATTCCTGCAGAAGTAAGGCACATATTTGTTCACCAATATGAAGATTGACATTCGCTTTCTTAGGTCAAAAGTTCATTTCCTGTGCCCTTTGCCATGTGCAATCCCTGGGAACCTGTATCATAGATATCCCTTGTGATGCCTCAGAATTATAATGATATAGTCTTTTGCACAAACAAACGAATTCACACAATTTCATCTAATACATCAGCATTATATTGACATTACACCTATGAGTGGAAGAGCTCTGTATTAAAATACTTCGGATTAATGATCTTTGTACACTCAATCTATATGGTGTCTAAAATCAAAACACTCTATTAGACATGGTCCAAATTTTAATTGTTTATCTGGAAAGTTCCATGTGCTTTGGGAGGAATCAATAAGATTATGATCAATGGATTGGCATCTTTTGTCAAGATCAAAGGTAATACAAAAAATGTAGAAAAGTTTTTTTTACTAAGACAACGAAAATTTTTGTATAACATGGTTTATGCATTGCACCTTTCCTCATGATTAAAAGTCATAAACATAGTAGAAAAGGTTGTATATAGTTTTATGCTCTCCTTTAGCAAATAAGATCAGAGATTACCAATCAGGTAGTATTTTCATCTCTGTGTTGTTTCTATAGCAAATGTAGATTTATGAAAAAAAATTTAGATCCCCTCTGAACAAAAGGAATTGAGATTATTGCAGTAAGCGAAATCTTATTATAAGAAGATTGTGAGAAGAGTCTTGTTCTTTGGATGATATTTATAATCTTGAATGCTTGTTGTAGTTTCCATATCCTGTATGTCTATCATTATCAGCAGAAACATGCACCTAAACTTTTTTTTTTTGAGAAATCAAAGGATGGTTACCAAGAGTACCCATCCAATTTATTAGAAGTTCAATGCATTTCATTACATGAAGATTATACAACAGATAGTCAAAATTGTACCCACTCTTGCACCAAGCTATTTGCTAAACTTATAATATTTACATAACATCTTTCCCTCTGTCTTATAAAAAAAAGACATCTTTCCCTCTGGAAAATGCATCCATTCCGTTGAAACAAAATGGACCAAACGAAAGCAAAAGGAGTGGTTTGCCGTCGCCTTGAAACATAAACCCGTTGTGATACATTTTGTCCACCTGATCTAAAAACCCTCCAAAAGTCTACTGCTGATCGGATATTAATCCATGAACATCTAGAACATCGTCATACTTCTCTAGCCACCACACGTGTGAAAAACAAATGGTTGATATCCTCCTCTCGTGCCTGCAGAAAGCACACAATTTGACCTTCTCTTGCCCAATGTCGTACATAGCTTCTAGTTGGTAGTCTCGAACGCCGCAAGAGTCATATAAAAATTTTGATCTGAGCAGGGCACCATGTGTTCCAGATCAAGTTACAATCTGCCGGGAGATCATTATTGGAAAGCCAATTGTTATTCTCGAGCATTTTGTAAACATTTCTAACCGCAAATTGATCACCATTTAAAGTCCATGCATCATGTCTAGACAGGCTATGACATCTACCCTTCAATAGACCAATAAGAAGGAACTCGTCAAATCTCTTATCTGAAAGTGCTGAAGTAAATTTCGGTGACCAAAACTCTAGTAGATAGCATGTGTCCCAACCAATATGTAGTCTTGAGGCACTTGGAGGATACTAGGATAATAAGCCAATAATCCATGCATCGTAAGAAATTCAATGCAAAAGAAACATAGTTTTGTTTTCCCAGTTTTGGCTATAATTTTCCACTTTCTTATGACCCTGTCATTTCAAGTTAAAAAATGGGACTCTACTATGCCAGTGTTTCTTTTATCTCAAGTTGACAAATTAGATGCCTCTATAATTGCTTACATTCATCTGACGCTAGAAACTGAATACTTGTTTTCCATTTGTATCTGATCAATGCTTAAATACTGACTTTGCATTTGAAAATAATACAAAATACCATATTACAGAATACAGAGTGCAAATCTACTATCTCTGTTTGACAAAGATGAATACATTTTGGTTTGTCAAGGAAGTTAGGCAACTCAGAGACAAGTTTATTTATGTAAATCAAGCCTGAAGATTGATCTTAGCTAATTAACGATCATATTTAAGTCATTTTTAAGTAGGAAAGTAGCACCATCTAATCTTGGGTGCCTCTGGCATTTGTGGCGGAGCATCAATTGCCTTGCTAGTCTTGTATGGATGAATTATATGCCCTTAAAGTAACAGTGTCGCCATCCCAGATATTGCATGTTACAAACCAAAACTTTTGGGGCAATAAATTGACTGAAAAAATACATATCATCTTTGTTTACATGAGTATATATTTTATGGTCTAAAACTATTAGACTGAACCAAATCAAACTACGTCAGATATTGACTTTATTTGACTTAGCAAATATTTTGTTTTCAGAACTTTGGAACAAAAAAATTCCAGCATGATTTAATTTGGTTTGGTTTCATTTCTTTGGCGTGCGCAACTTTCTAAACCACATCATTAGGGGTTAATGGTATTCCTTACTAGCTTCCTAATAGACTGATTATTCATGGTTCATGTATTTATGCTAATCCTTGCTTTAAAAGTAAGAAGTTTCATGGAATCCTGGTGAGATGTCATATTCGGCTATAAGGCCATAAACCGGATCAACCCTTCAGGTGTTGTAAGTCAATGTTTTGTATTATGATATCTAAATGGACTGGTTTGATAACCGTTCAAATCAGACCAATTGGCTGTGTGCATTCTTCATGTATCACTTTCCATAGAAATAGATACATTAGGTAGATACCAAAACAAGGTCCTTTAATAGCTTGCAGTTTGTTGACACATGTCTAGATATATTGACATATTTATCATTATATCTTAGATCTGATGTGGTTATTCTAAGGTTATGATTCATTCTTATGCTGAGTAAACTTTGATGTCACATCTATTAGTCTTGTGCTACTAGCATTAGCAGAATTCTTTAGTTGAGAGTGGAGTAGAAGCTGAATTTGTGCCTGGACACCTATATGTAATATAGCTCTTTAATAAAATGGATGGATACACATGGTAGCCATCCTTTACCCTCTCAAGAAAAAGTCTGGTGCTGTTATCAGCATCAAATTGCTAGGTGCTTAAAGGGGCCCTATCCTCTTTGATCCTTTCATCTCCGAGACTCCCCTCTCCCCTTGCTTACTTTATATGTAAATCTGGTTCTTCCTATTTTGAATAAATAAATGGCTTTGGATGGTTAACATCTTGGGTAATCATCCTTTTTTTCCTCAAAAAAAAAAAAATGGTGTGGTCAAGAAGACTATTGTTAATGCTGATAGCAGTATATTCTTCATGTGATTAATATGTATCTTATTATAAAATCACAAGGTTGTACTAAAACTATATGCAACTTTGTATGGAAAAATTGGAAAGCATTCTGAGGTAAAATGATCACCTTTCTTCATTGTTGCATTTCAGTTTTGTATAACTTCTAATAGCTTTCATACTTTCTTCAGATATGTTGTGGATGCGGCAGACCGGGATAATTTGCCAATCTCAAAAAGTGAGCTGCACGATTTATTAAGCAAACCCTCATTGAGTGGAATTCCATTGCTTGTCCTTGGAAACAAAATTGATAAGCCTGAAGCACTCTTGAAGCCGGCTTTGATAGATGAAATGTGAGTGAGATAAATTCATCTACCAGGTCCATATGAAAGTTGATCAATGGCAGTTATTGCAACTGTCGCCGACTAATCACATAACTGCCTTGCAGGGGCCTGAAGTCCATTACAGATAGGGAAGTCCGCTGTTTCATGATCTCCTGCAAGAATGCTACCAACATTGATTCTGTTATCGACTGGCTTGTGAAGCATTCCAAATCCAAGAATTGATGATGTAGCCCTTGTTTTACTGATGTTTCTCAATGGGGCAGTGAGGTGAGGTGTTTGTAGTTTGTGGTATTGCTAATCTCCTCTCTTACTTAGCTGGACGGATCTGATCGTAGTTAACTGCTCTTTTCCTGCTGTAACGTTCCGAGGGTTCTTGTGAACTCTTAAGATTGGTGTGAGAAAGATCATGTTCTTTTTATCTGGAATAAATTGCATGAATTTCTTGTTGTGGATGTATTATTATTGAGCAACGAAAAACTAAAATCAAATTCAAATACTTAGTACACGCACACATTTCAGCCATAGGTTTGGGAATATGAGCACCTCTCCAATATCAATTTAAACCTGTTATGTTATCCACATTTGCCGGAGGCTTCAAATATCAACTTTGAGGCAATCTTGGTTAATAATTCTACAGTTCCAAACAAACTCGGATACAAAAAATTCTGGAGTTCAACTGCGAAACCATTCTATTGAAAAAGATAAATTTCAGGTGAATTCATGCTCATTTAAGTATGCTTATGGATTCTGCCATTTTTTCCGTTGTTTCTGTTTTTTACCTGCCTTTCTGTTCTTTTTGAGTTTTTTTCTTTTTTTGTTGTTTTGCTTTAACAAGTTGTTCTTACTGATGGAACAGAAAAGACCGTATAAAAAAGCACATAAAACAACATGATCTACTAACAAGAAAATATTTTCCTACCAATGTGGATATATCTCACAATTACTCTATCGATCTAGGTATCTTTGATATCTTTCTAATATTTGTTTAAAAATAAATTATGTATTATATATGATATTTTTTTGTTATTTTTTTATTGGCGTAGAAGAACGACAAATGCACTATGTGAGCGTTGAGTTGGCGAAAATAAAGTTGAAAGATAATCTAAATACAATTCGTGAAATTTATATTTACTTGTCCACCCCCATATCACTCATTTTCTTTTTCAACCCCCTAATACTACTATATGGTTTGAGTTACCCCGATTAAGCCAAGTTCGGCCAGTAAGAAAATTGAGTATTAAAATGTTTAGGATTGTGAAATTTGGTTAAAAAAACAAAAAAAAATACATCTTACGTTTATTTTCAGCGATGCTTACTTCTCTTTTCTACAATTGCTGTAATAAATTAGTATATGCTTTGTTCTTTAATATAGAAAATGTCGTTACATTTATTTACTATTCTTATTATTTTGAACGATAAATATTATTCTTTAGTGTGTTAAAAATGTATTCCACCCCTTATATTTATATATTCTCATGGACCTTTAATCCTACCTAAGATTACTAATATATTATGCTCACAAAGGATGAATTATACTTAGTATTTTCTTTCGCAACTTTATATAAAAAATAGTGAAAATTTATTCTTTTTAGAGATGATCGTTGTGTTATGAATATTGATGTTCAAATTTTAAACTATACTATATGATAGGATATAATATTCTTTGAAATTTTTTATTGATACGTAGTAACTATTATAATATATAATATAATTGTTTTAGAGCTATGATCAGGCATACGTGTACTCAGTTAGAAGTGAAAGTGCAGTATTATATTTTTTATCCTTTTTATATAATTCACTGTTTGTATTGGCCTTCTATAATTTTTTGTTTTCTCTGTTTTTTTTGGGTCAATGTTCTCTCTGATTTTAATCATATGTAGTGAAGTATTTGACAAATTGTGAACTTATTATGATTCTCCATTTGAAAGTGAATCGTGTTAAAATAGAAAATGGTTAACTTGAAAAAAAAACAAAGAATATGGTAACATGTACAGGTGCAGTATTTCATGTCACGGGATTTTGCTGCCTAAACATTTATGGAGTACCACACAGTCACGTCACATTCATGCTGAGCTTTGGGCGGAGAGAGAGAGAGAGAGATCACGTACAGTGCTTCTGAAATGATTTGGAGGCTGGTAAATGAAGTTTTGACCACGAAAAACGTCTATATTAACAAAATATGAAAATATTTCGGCCCAAAAAAATGTGTTTTTTTTTAAATTTTGAGTAGTTGAGTCAATCTAGAGATCAGACAAAAGTCCGTAATATATAAAATTTAAATAACTTTTCATAATTTTGAAGATATAACACATTTAAAATCATTGGACATTCGACCCGAATTTGACATAGTTAAATAGCACAATATAAATAAATTTTTTCACCTATTTTTAAAATTCACAAACTTTAATATCCTTGATGAAAAGTTTTTTTATACGATATTTATAAGACTGATCACTCAATCATTGTGATACTTCTTTCAAAATAGTTATGCAATTTAAGTAATGAATTGTGATTTGGCTCTATCATGAAAGTAAAGTTTTTATGAGACTTACATTCTAATACTCTCAAAATATATCTTGTTATATAGCGGAATATTTTTTTTTGAAATGTTACGAACTTACATCTTTGACTATTTAACTGGTGTCATTGTGGAAGCTAATGCTAAACTATAATCATGACTTATGCCATGTGTTTATTTCATCACGAACATCATCAAGCTATCTTGCGCCATCACCATCTATTTAGACTTATTTACCTACAGTATCATATGAACTTACATCTTGTTATATAGTCTCCGAAGGAATCCTTAGCACAATGGACTCTGAAGGAACCCTTGGATTCCCAAAGGGATTAATAGGAACCAATTCACTCTTCACAAAAAAAAATTCAATCACATGCATTGTTCATTTTAAAACCTAATTAAATATTGGACATAATCTTCTTTCTAGGTTATAACTCCTACAACCATCATTAAAACAAACAAAATGATAAATCAATACATATAAAACACAAATAAGGCTTCATATCAATTAATTGTATGAAAAACTGTAGGAGGAACACACCTCGCATAGTTTAGGTGCATGATCCATATTTGACTCGATATGGCCCATGTTGGGATGAGACATGATCAGTGTCATACTACCTTTGCTTCAATTGACGTGACCAATTTAGGTTGATCCGGTCCTTATTTCGTGTTCCTGGTTCATGTCAGGACCAGTCGAGCAATGCGGTCCACATCTGAGTGACGCAACATGTTTCTAGGGTTAGGGTTTGCATGCGTCGTCTCATTCTGAGGAACATGGTCTGTGTCTGGGTGGCACATGAGATGTATCCATAGTGACACAGTTGGTAGTATGATCGTTCAGCTTCATTACCTTTAACACAACTTGTTTTGAGAAACGACACAGTTCGTGTCCTATTTGGCGTTTGTGAAAACACCATCTTCAATCTGGGAACACAAATTGAACCAAAGGGCAACGTGGCCCGTTTTCCCCTTCTCAGGCGCTATATAAAGGACACGACCCGCATCCTGAGCGGTGTGGTCGTGCTGGTTGAACGCATTCTGCGTCGTCAAGGACGCAATCCGTATTCAGTTCCCAAGTTGTCATCCTGAGGCTGGTTAATTAGATAACATATACTTAATAACCCATTACACCCATTATAATCTCGATATCTGTTAATATTTATGAAAATCCTTTATTCTATCAATACGCATATGGAAAATCCTAGAATTGATCCTCCTAACTACATACTTTGATTTGTAGCCAATAATCTTCTTCCTTGCTCTAGATCATTCTCCTCGATCCTCTCTCGCAGTGAGCCTTCGTCTTCCTACTCGCTCCTCCATGATGAACCTTCTTCTTGACTTCTCCTCCACTATGATAATATGACGCCATGAGGAGAGAAGGGGTGAGAGGTAGGAAAAGAGGGAGAGAGATAAAGACAAAAAAAATGTGAGAAGAGAGGAGGGGTTGAGTAGTATTTATAAGAAAAATAAACCTCTCTAGATAGAGTTTGAATGTGATTTGGACTTCTCAAAAATGATTTTTTTATGTGATTATATTTTCTTAAGATATTTTTTCATATTATTAGGATTCCCTTAAAGACTAATTTGTATAAACTAGGAATATTATGTTGATTAGGAAAATATTAGTATAATAAATTGACTTTGACTCTTAATCTTTTTCTAATCCTAATCATAATCACATCTTATCTCCTATTTTTCTATCTTATCTTTTAATTATTATTTTTTTTAAACTTTGAGGGCATTACATACAACAACAAAAATAGTAAATATTTGCTGCATGTGATCGATTATTTGATCTTTTTAACTCCTAACAATAAGTTTTTTGTAGTTGATTTTTTATTATTTTATCACATTATTTTCTTATTTTTAATTCTTGTAAAATAAAACCCTTCGATTTTAGGTTCTATTTGGCACTTTCATTAATAGGCGTGAGAAGACTATTTACTGGTTCAAATGTTAATTTTGGTGTTTCATAAATGAAAAAAAAGTAGGTGTTAGGGTTTGTGATTAGAGGAGGTTAGGGTTTATATTTCTTTTCAACTTTATCCTCATAAAATTCTATCTTTTTTTCTAACCTTATCTTGATATATAGATTTTCTTTTTACTGTTATTATCTTGTTATCATTCTATTTTTTAAAAAAAGTATATATCATATATTTAAATAAGGTACTCACACTTAATTATTTTTAAAGTACTTTTATATATTGTGAAATGGATATATTAAATTATTTTTTTATGAGTATCTATTCTTTCATCATAACAAAGAATTATGAATAAAATTTATTACATTATAATAAAGTATTATTTTAAATTAATATAACATTATAAATTAAATAATTTATCATATTGTGCCCAATTATAATTTTATATACCTCAACTAATTCTAATATCAAATTTATCAAACACTTATTATCAATTCCCAAATTGAACCTCTAAGCACTAACCATTATCCTCTATCACCTATCCTTTGATCGAACCACTATCTACCATCAAACCACTATCCGCTTAACAAACCATCGATAATGCCAAATGAAGCCTTAACATGAAAATCAATATCCTGACGGCTCAAACTATAAATGGTTGGTGAAAGGTGGAAACTTTGAAACCCTTCTCATAGAGTATTAAATGTGAAAATGTATTGTGTAGTTTATTCTTCTTGCTGATGATCTTAATTATAAGAAAAATAGTAAATTTTCCCGAGATTTTAGTCTAAAAAGCCTCTTAACACTCACATCTTTAAAATGCTCCAACAAATTGATAAATTTACATTCAATGCATCATAATTGATCTTTGGAGGATATAGAAAAAGAGGTAATGTGTGCATTGTCTATTTGGAATTTGATGGAGAGAACTCGATATAATTTGTTCAAATGCTTTCAATATTGATAAAGAAAATACATCTTCAAACTTTATTAGTATGAAACAAGCTGCGAAAAGTTAAGTGAAAAAGAGATAAGTTTACTAATTCAATTGAATAAACTAAATTTTAAAATAAAAAATATCACATTTTTGCGATCAGAATACGAATGAGATAAAAAAAGGCGACTATGACGTTGGTCGAGAATATGAAACCATTCTCGACTCGCATCACCCTTGAGATTCCCTAGAAGAAATTCGAGGGTTTTCTCACTAGACTCCATTGTTGGATAAAAAGATGGAGTAAGGATTCGAAGAGCTTCTGGCGAAAACTCAAATCCTCGGTGAAGAGGATTGATTTCTGCCATAAGTCGGCAAAGCAAATTTCTGCTTTCAAAGAGTACAACTATCTAACCAGCTCCCTTGCTGCTTGACTAGATGTATGTAAGTCACAAATTGGATATCCTTGAAAAGAATGAGGATTTCCGAAGATCAAACTTGGATAATTTTCATTAATAGTCCATCAATAGTTATACTTATTATGCCATATTTCTTTTATTTTGCATAAATGGTCGATGTAGCACAAAGTCTCTCTCCCACTCTATTTTCTTTTCGTCTCTTTCTTATTTTTCTCTCTTAGTTTCACTTAGTTGGTTTGCTTCGAATGGGGAGGGGCTTGATGCATTACAGACAAACCATCGCATAATTATGTGCTCTACATATTCGGATGCACTATGAGTTGCCTGTAGTGCTTTGGGTATCCCCTATTGATTGGCGTAGTTTAATTAATTACTTATTGCCTAAAGGATATTGCATATGTTTAATTGTGAAATTATTGGCAATTAAATGTTATTACATTGTGAAAGCCTAGTGCCGATGATGCATATTAATTATTTAATTGATTATCAATTATTTATCATCTATTTTGACGAAGCATATTTTATTATTAAATGTAGAATATAAATGACATTTTGACATTCATTGATTAATGACTTTTATTGGTAGAATAATGTATCACATCTAAAAAAAGTTTATTGCATAGTCAATCACAATTAGGCTTAAAAATTGACAATATTGATCATGATTATAAAAGGCCTTATTGAAAACTACATTGTATCGACATTTCTTTGCGTGAATGAAGGGACTCAAAAAATTGTAATAAGCGAGAATGATGCATGCTAATATGACAGATAAAATCGCTAGCAAGTGCACTAGACATATTAACTAATAGTTCGAGATGAGTCGAGTTATCAGAGGACTAATATCAACTCTATCTATCTAATCCCACCAACTAATAGGAGAAAAATGAGTTTTGATGAAAAATGATTTTTAAAAGGAAAATGAAGTAAAAAATGAGTTTACATGACAATAGCCTTTGAATCAGGATGAGATGGAATGAATAGGGATAAATCAAATTTTCTCCGATGTTTAAACATGAGTGTAAATGACCATGATATACAGGGAATGCGCGTGAAGACCGCATTCATGGGTGTGATTTGCCTTTCACGGTGTATTGTCATGGCCTATGAGGTCGATGTCACAGTCGTGAAGGTCCAATGCTGCGAGTGATAACGATTGTGATGGCCATGTGTTAAAAGTTTCACGATCGTGAAAAGTGAATCGCTACCCTTGAAATGAGAAATTCAGGGATGTTCATGCTCATGAGAAATGGGCCACGATCCATGGTTTTGCACATGTCACACTTGTGACGGGGCATTAACGGTGGTCACGGCCATGAAAAGTTTATCATGGCCTCTGAACTTGTGTGGATAACCTCTTATGGTTGAGCTCACGGCCGTGAAGGGACTTTCACAACCCATTCTCTCATGCTCCATGGCCGTGAAGGGTTTTTCACGTCGTAAAGAAATTTTCTTCAAATTACTTCTAAACTCCAGGATGTACTAAAACTCAACAAAGACTCCATGGAAAAAAGTTGGTGTTACTCAAGAAACTAAGAAAGTTTAGAATAATATCATCGAGAATAAGGATGTGATCATGAATACCCGTCAGGACAAGTCTCAATAGTTGTGAAGAAATATGCATTCTTCTGTCTCCCACCTTTCGCCATCAATGGATCTCTATCTCTTCAATTAGTCTTTCTTCAATGATGCTCTGACATTGTGGGTAAACAAATTGTTGATTTTCTTCATTTATGGGTGAGATTTTACGCTGCCATTGCCTTGTAATTACTAGTGTCCTCCTATCTTCTGGTGGTAATTGCATATCAAAAATTGAGACATCACTGTTCTATTGATAGTAACGTCTGAGCTCCTCCTCCTGACTTGTCCATCTTCAATTATGTACTCACTCGTCTCTTTAATTTGTCATTGAGTGGTCTATGTCCTTGATTGATTGTTTCTTCTTGACTTCCATCTCTTTTGAGATATATGGTTGCGGCATGAAGCCCTAAACATTATAGGTTTCTCCGCATCATTGCCCTTGTGCAATTCAACATTTTGAGAGGTCATTTGCACAACTTGCCAATCAAATGCTTGAATTATTGTTTCCAGGGCTTCAAATTTGAGTAGAATATCTGATTGTTGTGGAACAAGAGATGACACTTCTTCGATTTTGGGTGGACTTCTCAGTTGTGTCAATCAGACCTCCAAATTGGTGATTTGGTTTGGCATGAGGAATCTTTTCTCAATAGTTTTCGGTCAATTGTCAAATCATCACTCGAGATTGACCTTTGACTCAATCAATGGCTTCATTTTGAGTGAATTGATGACGCCATCTGCAGCCTTGTTGTGTTTCATTAAATCTGCAATTTGCCTCTCCATTGATTGAATCATGTTCTCTTGCTCGGAGAGTTTTGTCAACAGCCCGCTCATCATATGTGTGAGTAGGGCCAATGGGTCCATCGAAGGATCTTCTAGACGGGATTACTGAGACATTATATTAGTGTTTGGAATGGATGTTGCCTCTTGTTTGACTCCTTAATCTAGATTGACTTTCCTTTGTCTTCTATATTTGGCTTTGATTGCTGATTAGATTTTTGTTGCTTCTTTGCATTGATGATGTAAGCATTCTGGACACATGGTGTGCAAAAGATGACATCCTGGAAAACTCATAACCCTAAAGGAAAAAGTTAAAGCATGCGAAAATAAAAATCTCAAAGTAGCTAATGATCCTAGAATAGACAGTTAAATGATCAGTCCCCGACAATGGCGTAAAAAACTTGATGTGTGCTAATATGACAAATAGAACCACAACAAGTGCACTAGTCGTATCAAGTAATAGCTCGATATGAATCAAGTTATCATTCCCACGAGGACTAATATTAATTCTATCTATCTAATCCCACCAACTAATATGAGAAAATGAGTTTTGATGAAAAATGATTTTTAAAAAAAATGAAGAAAAGAAAAAAGAAAAAAGAAAAAAGAAAAAATAAAGAAAGAATTTTTATGGCAATAGCCTCTGAATCAAGATGAAATAGAATGAATAGGAATAAATCAAATTTACCCCAAAGTTTGATCATATTTAGTTAATCAATTTCTTATGAGGATTAAGATCTACCTAAAATCTGATGTCATCTCCATGATGCACCAATTATCTCAAATCTAATAGACTTTATTGTTGCTCTCCAGGTTGCCAATCTAATCAATCAGGATTTTGGAACACAGTAGTATGTATTTTCGATGTCAATCTCATAGACCTCGCACATAGGATATTCCTCTCCAAGATGCTACCTAGATGTGATATGCTTTGCTTTTGACTCATAATTCAAAGTTCAATTTAGAAATCAAAGAAAAATAAGAGTTCTCTATTCCTATCCAAGAGGCTAACGAGTAATCAAAACTTTAGGGAATTCATAAACAACATTAAAATCAACATGCATGCTCATAAGAGAAATTTTAAAACTAAAATTGATTATAACAAGGGTTCAACATGTTTTTCCCTTATAATAAAAAAATCTCAAAAAAATAAACTAATGAAATTACAATGGAGTTCACTCTTAGAAAACTTGAGGAAGAAGAATAGGACTAATTGAATAAAAAAACACCTCAGCAAATGACGATCGTCTTCTTCAAAAACTCTATGCAGAAATATCTTCTTCTCCTCTTGGCGTTAAGCTTCCTTCAAGCTCGTGGCATAAAAAAATTCTCTCTCAAATTTCCTTAAAAAATTCCTAACTTGAAGAACATCCCCTTAAAGTATGATTTTTGGAGGGTCTTTTATAGGTTTATAACAGATAGAGAGAGTCTTCTAATGATAAACTTCGTTTTCCATGAGATAAGTTTCAATCCACGGTGAAAATCGTGAAAAGATAATAAATTTCAACAAATTTCACGAATTGTCACAGCCGTGACAAAAATGTCACGGTCATGATCGAAGGAATTATTTAATATCGGTCCTCCATCACGACCCGTGATATGCCAATCACAATCGTGACCAATCATCTTGTGTTCTATCACCAAAGTCACGACCCATGACTTAGATGTCACGATCATGACCTAATATCCTTCATGTGTCACGATACATGCAATATCCATCACGGTCGTGACCAAACCGTGTGCATTGTTTTCTTTCAATGCACTCACGGCCATGAAATTGATTTCACGGCCCGTGATGATGCTCCGCATGATTGTGACTTTTGACTTTTGCACGTCATGACTTTGTGATCATCGTTTTCACGGCCTTGACACTAGTTATCATGGCCCATGAAAGTTTCTTCAAATTTGTCTTCTTTGGTCAAGGGCGTGACACACCTATCCATGACTTTGACTATTTTTCTCATTTTGTCTCTTATTTCAATTTAACTTTTTGTGGTCTTTCTCCGTCGCGCTGCCAAGTGCCATGGACATACGGAAATACAACATTATGCAAACTTTGACTAATAAGAAATAGTACACATATGACATTGATTATGTTAGAGTAAAATATTCAAGTAGCATATTATTGATTGTTGATATTAATTCATATTGATGATGCATAGAATTGTATCATTATAGAGTAATCAACATATTATTATTTTTATTAATGCATGGAAATTATGCTAACTAAATTGATGAATTGTTTTTTGTTATACTATGGTAGTTAACAATTAGAGTATGTTATTGATTATTGTAATGTTATTGATATGGTATCTATTTTTTTATGTCTTTAAAGTAAACATGGCTTCCACAAATGAAAATTTGGGATTTATTTTCTTGTATTCTAAATCCGTGCATTTAATAAATAATAATGAATATTGGTGGCGCTACTCATAATACATAGATGACATGTGGTATGATTATCAAGTATTATATTATTATATATATATATATAAATATATATATATATATCTGTGTGTGTGTGTGTGTGTGTGTGTGTATATAAATATGTATATATGCATTTGAGCATAATTTCATATCGTTTTAAGAGCATTACCTTCTTTATATAAGTAAAATAACAATATTCTATCATTTATGCACAATGCTTTTGAATTGTGCAAAAGGAGATTTTAGAGCTTATTGTACTATGTTTTCACATGTTTTGTGGTATTTGTAGGACATGCCTATGTAGCATGAAAAAATTCACATCGAGCACACACACATTATATGGAAGTTCACACCCATCCATATGGTTGATCTACTCAAGAAACCCAACTACAAAAAAAAGACAAAGCTATGAAAAAGTTGCACCAATTGCTTGGCGAATTACAGTTCGATTCTTGGAGGAAGCTTCTCTTATATTAATAGGAGGGCATGTGCCAAAGATAGAGAGGAGGAGACGAGGAGTATATAAGATGGAAAAACCGTAAGGTAAGAGGAGATCTGACATTACCTAGCATTGAACACCAAAACATGAAGTGGAGAAGGGTGGAAGAAGCAACGAAATCGATAGGGGACCAAGTGGGTTCGACTAAGATTTTTTTATGTTATTCTTGAGTTTTGATCATAGTTCTTCTAAGTTTGTATTATTTCTATATTCATTTCATGAAACATATTTTGTTATTCATGTTCTTGATGAATTGGAGTAGCTAAAACCATATTTCCAAAGCTGGCCACATCACAATATATAATCAAGATATGTTCAAGCATTTGGCTTAAACTTATATGAATATGCATTTGATTTCCCCTTTTTATATTAGTCCTTTATCTTTTTCATGCAATCCCTTTATCTTTATTTACTGTGATGAATAATGGAGAGGTCAACAAGCCCTCTGTTTATTTACTTTTGACAAGAGCAAAATCCATAAGTGTTTCTCCGACAAGAGAGTGGCTTGGGCAGCAGAAGACCTTTGCAGTAAGGTCATGATCCACAAAGTTCATTTTTTTTATTGTTTGGAATTTCGAGGAAATCCATAAGCAGCTCAAGGCATTATAATTCATTGTTGCATTTATTACGAGAATAAAATGTGATTGATTAAAACGTATCAATTGTCTCTCCTATCTATCATGGATAATGACCTTGGGAGCATTCACATCTATGTTTAAATTGTCTTCAGTTGAGTGAATATTTATCATCCATGTTTTCTTCAGAAGATTTGAGAGTTTTGATGTAAAGTAATCAACGATCTTGGTAACAAATAAGATTTTGACATCGAGACATCAATACCATAGTAGCAGATGGATGATCACTACTCCAAAAGCAAATCGGTGAAGATTGTGAATCGTTATCCAAGGCTGTGAATGTATAACTTCAACCTCATAATGAATTCATTTCTTAACTACCATCTTTATAGTTCCATAGTGAAAGTGCAACCCTAGAATATCTTGATATATTATTCTCCTCAGTTTCATATTTAGGTCATTTACTACAAATCCTTGATTGTTTCCTTTACATTAAAAAAGCTAAAAAGGGACTATTTTCTTAAGTTTAGCTCATTAGCTATTTATCTAATTTACACTCTTTTGTTATATGATTTGCTTAGCTGATTTCAATAGCTTTGTACCAATATTTACATCTAATCCTACTTATGGATTTGATACCATGTATACTATGATAGATATCATATGGTTGTTGTTGTAAATCACGTAGTAGGGGTTTTAAAACTTGTTATCAATGTGTATGTTCATTTCACTACAAGAATTCAGCCATTTAGCGGCCAAATTTAGCGGGCAGTTTTTTGCCCGCTAAATAGCCGCTATTTCCGAGCATTTGCCGAGTAAATAGCGGTGAAATTTGTTAGCGCAATTTTTTTAAAAAATTTCTTTTTTCCGGCCAGGTAGCGAGTAAATTTGCGGAAAAATTTTTTAGCCGCTGTTAGCGAGTAATTTGCCGGGAAATTGCGGGTAAAGTTTTGCTCGCTAAATTAGTGAAATAAGCCCGACCCGCCTGCTTCTTCTTCACAATTATTCGTGCCCTAGCGCCGTCCCCGCTGCCGCC
>LTAE01004354.1:0-27549 GCA_001647135.1 Pontederia paniculata | reverse complement strand
GAAATAGTTATGTTTACAAATTTATATAAATTTAATTGAATTATTTGAACTTTTGAATCACAAACATATATCATAAAATAAAAAAAATATATAAGTGATCTATAATTTTCTAAAACTAATAATAGAAAATTAATAATAATTATTCTAAATATTTATTATATTTTAATAATTAATGATAGATTATTTATTATTTATAATATTTTAATAATCTATTATAGTTAATTAATAATATTAATATTAAAATTAGTATAAATAATAATAATAACTTATTTAATGATAATGATAAAAAATATTAGTATAGTAATTAATAATTATTATACTAATTAATAAAATATTATATTAATTTAATTTAATTATTTTTATCATCTATTTAAATAAAATTCTAAATGACGAATGTGAAAAAAAAAATATAGGAGATTGCCACTTGAGTGACAATCTGGATTGCCCTCTCTCCCATGGGCAATCCGGATTGTCACTTCACAAGTAATTTGCTTTGCCTATCAACATAGATTACCTACAAAATTAAAACAAGTGAACGAGGCAATATGGTGGGCCCAAGTAATTTAATACAATATTACCAGCAATGTGAAAAGATTACCTCTACAGAAACGCCCCCTTAACTACAAACTTATAAAGTTTAGTCTCCCTATATTTAACTCTAACTATAAACTTATAAATCTTAGTCTCTATATTTAACTCTAACTATAAACTTATAAATCTTTTGTCAAGTTTCATCTAAGATTTTGATAAGTTACTTATTTAATAATTATAAAATACTATTTTTATCCTTATTGATTTAATATAAGAAAAATAATTAAAAATAAAAAATACTACAACATGAGATGATTATAAAATATTAGTTTTACCCTTGTTTTTTTTCACTTTTAAAATATTTTGTTATATTAATGAAGTAAAAGTGAAAACTAGAAATGACAATTTACAATTACTAAAAAATTAAATTTAACAAAATTTGGATGGAATCTAAGGAAGGACATGACAAATCTTGATAATTTTCAAAAATTAATATTTATAATTTATAATTATTATTTTTATTTATCTGATTTTTCAAGTATTTGAATTGTTGAATCCGGTGCCTTCATCACAGCTAATGGGTTGGTTTTATGAGGGCTGTGTTTGCTTATTAATGACTATTAGCCAAAATTGTGTTATATATAGCTACCTACACATGTGCTTTTGCACTTGTATATCTCATTGTCAAATGCATGAAAGAAATCAATGACACATGTAAATGAGGATAATTAATTAAGTATATAGATCATATGGAAGAAATAATTTCCACATGCAACTCTTTTTTAATATTTTTCAGTATTAATTCTGTTTACTTCACTAATTCAATTTGAAAAATAAACATTAAATTTAAATGATGGAGTTCGTTCTTAAGACATTTTCTTACCAACAAAATTAATCGTTTGTTCTAATTTCAATACAGAAAAAAAATGAAAGTATTTTCTATTTAAGCATGTAACATCATATTATCTAAAATTCTAACTGCATATATTAAATTTATGATAGATATTAAATTTTATCAATCGTAAATTTAACATTCAATGATTAAAAAATAGGTAACATAATATTTTTTATTAAATAAAAAAATATTTTCATTGAACCCTTTAATATATTCCCTTATTTGCCTTGATTTCTGTCAATTTGAGATGCCAATTATTATTACCAACACCTTTTTTTTTCTTAAATATGTTCTACAATGACTACCTAACAACACAAGGTTTTAGGATAATTAATGTTGAGTGCTTGCTTGTTACAACCGAAAGAGATGTTTCCCCTTAATTTAGTTTAGCGTTAATGATTAATTAATCCCACATGATTTCTTTAGATCGACAATTAATCATTATTTCCTTAATTCGTTTAGAAAACTATGCTCCTTGCTTAGTTTGACGTGAAATATTTTTCGAGACATTTGCATCCATCAATTGATCGTTACACATTAACCTCTCAATTTGTGACCAATTTTTGTTCATATATATATATATATATAATGAATGACTATTTCCCCACAATTTGTCAATATCTAGTGATGTTCATGCAATGTGTTACTAAACATGCTATTAACATTCTATCAAAACAAGTTTGGCAATCAATTATATGAAGCATATCATAATTCTTTTTCAAGGTAGCACGCCATAAAATTTTGATCAGTGGATATCGTAATATCAAACTATTATATATATAGAATAAAATATTTCTGTGCACGATAAATCATAGAAGAACTGAACTATTATAATTATAATGTTACACATTCATATCTCTTGTATATAAAATTATTAACACTTCATCTTTTGAAATATGTACGATAATTCACAAATCGTATGACTCCATATGACTATTCTCGATTAAATTACTAATGGATCATTCACCACCATAGCCGCTTAAAATGAAATATTTTTTTATCATTTCAAGAAATAATCATATATATAAATACATGATATTAATAATAATTTTAATAAATATACTACCTCATTTTTTTCTTAATAATAAATATATAAAATGTAAAAGGTTTTAATAAATTTTTCTATATTTTAGAAGATCTATATTTGAAAACTGATGTTGAAATATGAAATGTCAACAATCCACACAAATTAAACAAAATATAACAACTTATAAAATTTAACTTTACACAAATGTAATGTAAGCACCATTCATTAATTTCCAAATATACCCACACTAACAAAAAAAAAGGTAAAAATATCAACCAACACGTGGCGCCGTCCACTGGGTCCCAGCCGGCGGGGGCTTCCGGCCACGTGGCAGGAGTCAAAGCGTAGACGCGCACGAGTCGTGCAGCATCCAATCGGACGGCTGCATTCGCATCGGAAGCGTTTGGGTCATGGGGCCCAACAGCGAAGTGTCGGTAGTTCGCGTCGGTGGATTTTTATCCGCGGTTAAAAAAAAATAACGAGATTAAATATTTAGGTATTTATTTGTTGCCGGCTGGAGGAACAAATCCGCGTCGAAGCAGCGAAGGAGGAGAGAGAGAGAAGGGAGAGGAGAGAGAGAGAGATGGGGGAATCGAGCGGCTCGGTGTCGGTGGATGTGGAGCGGATCTCCTTCGGGGGGAAGGTAGGGTTTCTTCTTCCTCCTCCTCTTGTTAATCCGATTCAGCTTTTTGTTTCCATTTTTTTTGGATTTTTTCCGGTTTAATTTGGAGCTCGTCGCGATGAGCGAGGTATCGGATCTGCTGCTGGCTTTTTTTTTGTTCATTCTTTAGAGTCTTTTTCCTCCGCTTTGCATGATTTGTTGTGGAATGCACAGTGTTGCAGTGGCGATTCATGATGCTTTTTTTGGCTGTGTTATTTTTGTTTTTTGCAAAATTTCGCCGTGATTAATTAAGGTTTTCTAGATTAATGTCATAGTGATGTTGCATAATTTGGTTGACAGAAGTAGCAATTTTGGGCTGAGGGTGCTGAATTGGTTCAGGTTTCTAAAGTGGAGAGATTTTGTGTATTTTTTCTTGGACAAACACTTTCCAAATTGGTTTTTTTTTTGGCTTTTTTCTCTTGGTTGGATGCTCAGTGGTTTCAGTGATAAGTTTTCATTTATGATATAATTGAAGTATTTGATTTGTTTTTTACTTCATTGCATGCTTAATGTTATTGTTCATTCAAGACTCTTCAAGCTTAAGACGAGGGCTAGAAAAAAAAAAGGTTTTTTTTTTCGTGCGTTTTGTTTTTAGGATTTGCCTTCCATTGGTTTGATTATTTAAGGGCCTTCTTTCCTGGTGGGTTGCTCAAAATTTGAAGTTGGAATTCTGTTAGAAGCTTGAGCATCCTGCATCGTTTATGGTTATATTTTTTGTTTTACTTTTTATGGAGGATGTACTAGTGACGCCCTTGATGAATTACTATGTATCAAATATGCGTTCTCACAAATTTCCGTGATCCATGTATCTCTAAACAAATTTTGTCATGTTTAAAAGCCCAGAGTTTTGCCGTCATGGAAAAAATGTCACTTTTTTATTTATCTCCTTTACGTCAAATTAGCTTTTTCTATCTGGTTCTTTAGACCTCTAACACTGTCTCATGCTGTCGTGGTTTGTTTTGTATTAGTTCTTGAGTTCTTCTCATTGTTTTGTCCTTTAAATGCTGATTTTGCACTAGAATTTCCATTCATCTCATATCAGATAAATTTTTGTACCAACCTAAACGATGGTTATGATGCATATATACCTAACTCACCATTATTCATGTCAAATTTTCGATGTTGATGACCTATATGTAGTTGCTATGTTATTTATGACGTGTGTGTCCCTGCTTTTTCTCAGGAACATCATGTGCTAACAAGCCATGGTCCAGTATCAGTTGCAGTATATGGAGATATAGAAAAACCTGCTCTTGTTACTTATCCTGATGTCGCCTTAAATCGTAAGTCTGCCTAAAATTCTTTTAGTTCTACTGATTTTTTTAGTTTATAATTGAAAAGCCTTCTCTTGTTAAACTTATATAATATTGATTGTTGATATACAGTATAGAGTTGATATTTTTCACTATTGCTTCCATTCCCTAATCACTTTTATCTTCTTAGCATAAACTCTTGCACAACTTTGAAGTTTTTACTGATTTAGTTCATAACTTTATAAGTTGTGCTACTCTGCCAATGACGTGGAACTTATGTCCATATAGGAAACATACAGATGTATTATGTGTAACATTTAATGGAAAGCTTTTAATAACTTCTGTTCTTATACAAGTTAATTTTTTAATTTGTTCAGATATGTCCTGCTTTCAAGGATTATTCTTTTGTCCTGAAGCTGCATCCTTACTGCTTCACAATTTTTGCATATACCACATCAGTCCCCTAGGTCACGAGGTCCGTAATTTGATTGCGACTGTAGATTTGTGTTCATTCTAATTTCTTCAGTACTAGTTAAAATATTTAAAAATATGCTAACGAGAATTTGCTCTGAATATTGGTTAAGAGTACTGCAGTTAGGTGCTGCTCCAATTTCTTCACATGAACCAGTGCTTTCTGTTGATCAGTTAGCAGATCAGGTGGCAGATGTCCTCAACTTCTTTGGGTAAAGACTTATTATGTTCAATTTTTATGTAGAGAGATTTGTATGTTGTGATATGGTATTGCTTGCAAGAATTTCTCTTGTGTGCACTTGAAATTGGTTCCTGTTTTCAGTTATTCTTCTTTTTTTGAGGTAAATTTTTTCAAATTTCTGAAGTTCATCCACTTTATTCATTGCAGGTTAGGCTCTGTTATGTGCTTTGGGGTTACAGCTGGTGCTTATATTCTCACTCTTTTTGCAGTAAGTGTCTCAGATCGATCTGCTTCAGCTGTTTGTTCATCGGAAAATTCACCGAGTATTATTAATGTTTTTATTGCAGTCAAAATATAGGGAACGTGTTCTAGGTTTGATACTTGTATCACCCCTATGTAGGGCTCCCCCATGGACAGAATGGTTTTATAATAAGGTATATACTGGAAAAAAAATCTTCTTGCCAACTTCATTCATGAGAATTGCTTCTAATGCAAAATTCAAACTCTTCAGTTCATGTCAAATTTACTTTACTTCTATGGGATGTGTGGTCTGGTCAAGGAATCTTTGCTTCAAAGGTTCTTTAGTAAGGTATGATTGCTCTATCTTGCTTATGCTCATGTAGTTATCTACTTAGCCTTGCTTCACAGTTCAATTGCTTCTTTTTCTCATAGGAAGTACGTGGAAGCTCACAAGTTCCAGAGTCGGATATTGTGCAAGCCTGTAGAAGTGTTAGTACTTTACCCTAATCAGGAAGTTGAGATGAATAAACATTTATGCAAGTTTCACACTTGTTATTTTATGTATTGCAGTTGCTGGATGAAAGGCATGGTGCAAACGTCTGGCGGTTTCTTCAGGCAATAAACGGGTATGCTTTTTGCTTTTCCAATTGCTAAATTTACTTATTATCCCTTAATGAAGTACTCTTATGCATATTCATGTAACAGGAGGTATGACTTGACAGAAGCATTGAAGAAACTACAATGTCGGACACTCATATTTGTTGGCGAGTTTTCTCCCTTTCACTCAGAGGCCCTTCACATGACAACAAAACTCGATAGAAGATACAGTGCCTTGGTTGAGGTACATGATATGAACCTATCAATATCACAGACTTCTGCAGTGTAGATTATGTGAGTTTTATCACCATATGCTGATCTCATGAATTATTGATCCTTGAAATGGTTTGTAGGTACAGGCATGCGGTTCAGTTGTGACAGAAGAGCAACCTCATGCTATGCTGATACCTTTGGAGTACTTCCTCATGGGATATGGATTATACAGGCCAAGCCAGTTGAGCTATAGCCCTCGAAGCCCTCTCAGCCCATCATGTATATCTCCAGAGCTGCTCTCACCGGAGAGCATGGGATTGAAACTAAAACCTATCAAGACTCGGGTTTCACTTCAAATTTAAAAAAAAAAAAGATGAATCAAGAAGTATGTATAGCTCACAGTTCAGTGGATTATTCCAATCAATTTTGATGACATTGTAAATGCACATGAAAAAATATCGTCTGCATTTCGGCGTGGTGATGTCACTTTGATTGTAGATATGAGATATCTTAAGAAAAGTGTAAAAGTTTCTTAGAGGGACAGCCTGAAGCTAGCTGGGATAATGTGTTGGTGAGATTCTATCCATTCACTTTGTAACCAAACCATCTGTAAATGTTACATTGTTTAAGATGATGAATAATACCATGCTGCCCTCAACCATGTATGCTGCCACCCTCTTCTTTCCTTTGACAAAAAAAGTTGGGCAACCTTATCAGACTACGTGTATCTTCTTTTGTTTACTTGTCAAGCTAGGGGCATGGCAACACGATTATGCATGCTGTATCTAATATTATAAAGTATGATCTGTCAGCTTGTTGTCTACTCAACTTCAGCTGGTTATGTTTCAGTTCATGATCCCCTGTCTTCACATTTTGGAGAAGAATATCTTGTTTGTATGTGTTTTGCCAGGCTAGATGGATTTGCTTCAAGGGGATAAGTTTCACAGGACACAAAAAAGAGACTCTGGTGGCAGTTTTCAAAGGTTTGTTCATAAAATAATCACTATCCATTATATGTGAGCCTTATATATCTGCTCAGCTGGAACCACCCTGTATTTAACATTTACTCTGATGCTTTTGTTTTCTGTTGTTTGTTGCTGCACCCAAGCTAAGAAGTAAAGAAGTAAAAGCAGAACCAACATCTCCATTCAAACATGATCAGTTACCTTTCAAGTAATTAAAGGATGACAGGGCCCTTTTGCAACCTGCTGTCAATTTTCTCTTTTCTGGCCAATTTCTCGGTTGGTGTAGTGGCTTTGTCCTTGTCATCATTGGCTATATAAATTATATCTGGAAATTTGCATATACTCCCAAGAAAGTTAAATGCTATTCAAACCTGTCCAATGTGTTGGTCGTACAGCAATGCATAGCATTAAGGAGCCAAGTTGGCAATTTGTTCGCCCCAATTCCATGACAAATATCTTGTTCTTAACACTTTGGTTTTGGCAGGAAGTCATTCTCTCCCGTTTGCACTAATTGGGGCACAAATTGTGGTTGAACTTACAAATTTCAGCACTCGATGACGAGAGTTTTTTTCTCGGGTTGACATTGGCGGTATATTCTACTACTACTATAATAATAATAATAATAATAATAATAATAATAATAATAATAATAATAATAATAATAATAATAATAATAATAATAATAATAATGGCGGGTCTGAAAAATACTCGGTGGAAAAAATCAACCCGAGAAAACTAACCTAGCTCAAAAAGTGTTTGTTTGCCAGATATCAAACTTTCAAAGCCTTCTTATTTAATATCCTAATACTATTATTAGAAGAGGTTGAAAATTTTATTTAGCAGTTTTGCTCGTGATTCAGATAATCAAATTTAAATTTGATGGTCTGATATCAAAAATAAAAATTTAAAATATTTTTTAAAAAATTAATCTCATATTGTCAGATTCAAATTTGACTGTCTGAATCACCTAGTAAAATCGCTAAGTTGACTCCTTTTCTCCTTACTATAATGTAATTGTCTAGGGAAATGTTAGATGACTTTATTCCCATTTCCCTTGAAATATAAGCTCTATTTTCATATTCGTTTATTCGTAAGTTTGTAAATATATGAAATTATATGACCTTTTAATCTTATCATCATATTTTTTAATTACTTTCAAACATGTATTACTAGTTCAACAAGCGAAATTGTGGGTGGAATCAATAATCGTAAAACTTAAAATAAATAATATTAGGACGACAACCATGAACCATCCCATTGTTGGTGCTCTTTCCCTTTCGTATCTTGTCCGATCTATTTTCCTTTTTTTATGCTAATATCTTTCACCAAAATATAAGTAACCAAAAAAATCTTGAAACTTTATATAAATTTGATTTAAATCCTATGATCTCGAACTATAAACAAATGTCCTAAACTCATGAAATTTATATGTCAAGCAATATATATTTAAAAATAATTACTATATCTTTTAAAAATGTGATCATAATATGTTAATAATCATTACTTTTGAATTGTTAATATATTAGAAAAAAACTAATAATGGATAACTGCATGCAAATAGGAAACTCAAATCTCCACGAGTCAAGGATTGGATAATATGAAAACCTATTTGTACTGTTTATATCCAAATGTGGCTTGCTAATAGCTTAGTGATATTATGGTTCGTATAATGTGGAATACAGAGTATGGTTTGGTATAAATATAATAGGCATCATTGTTAAGTTGAAAGACATTGCAACTCAGGAACTATTAAGATTCCATGCCATAGTTTATCAAGATTTAGGAAAATCATATGTTAAGAATCATGTACACTCAAACTGACTATCATAGAATGAACTAAGTACAAAGAGATAGCAAAAACAATAATCTAATACCGATTGGTTTGGGTATGAATTAGCAAGAAGGAAAGGGACTAAAGCATGAGAAGCTAAGTTCAATGGACTTTCATTTTGTTCAACAGTTTTGCAATATTTTACACATTAAGGGTCTGTTTAGTTTTTGGGTGATTAAGGGGAAGGGAAGGTAATGGAGGGAAAAGAAAACTAGGAGAAAGATAATGGAAGAGAAAGGAGGTAAAAACGTTAACCTTATTTGGATAACATAACTAAAGGGAGAAGAAGAGAAATTAGGGGAATCATAATTTTTATTGGATGAATATATCCTAAGATTTGTGTTTATATAGTTAGTTACATATGGTCAAAATTAAAAATTATATTTAAATATTTCTTTCCCCTTATTTCCATCCCAACTTGGGGTTGAAAGAAAAATGAGTTCTTGAAGGAGAATGAAGCTAAATGGAGGGGACATTCTCCTACATTCCTCTCCGTTAAAAATGCAACCAAACGAGGTTAAATTATTAACCTCCTTTCTCTTCCCCTCCTTTACCCTCTTTTCACCTCCAACCAAACGTGCCCTAAATGATGTTGAGAATGCTATATGTTTTGGCTTTTATCTTTTACACCAAATCATACTGCAGAACATAATTCAAAATCTTGTTTTTTTTTGCATTGATTTCTGTTTTGTGAGTACTTTCTTCATGAATGGACATCATTTGCTTCCTCACTAGTCCTGGCTCCCAATTCTTGTTTGATTTTTCTCTTGTGACCTACGTTTACCCTACGTCTTTATTATGTCCGAAATATGTTTGCTCTTATAACTTCTTCCACCAATTTTCTTTTGAAATAGAAAAAGTATCTTATTTAAAGGTCCCTTATGAAACCATCTTCAATTCAGGGTATCAGTTCTGTATGCAGTATGCTTCTAGCGCTATCATTTCTGTGATTGATATTTCTTCTTAACAACTAAAGTGGAATTTGCCTATTTTTGTGATTTGTATTTTTAAATTCTCCAGAAGTGATAATTGCAAGTCCATGCCTGCTGCGAAAAGAGTAATTATTGCTTGATATTTTTCTTGCTCACTATTCTTGATGACGTTGTTGCTAATATCCACAACGGAATAGATGTTGATAAGTAATGAGTCCATCTAAGTTCAATTGTTCTCTAATTATATGAATAGTCATCTTTTAAAACTATTTATGACAGGAAACCAGCTTTTGCAGGTTTGATCATCGTCCACAATTGCAGGGCATGTGTTGTTATGAATAAAAAACATTAGCTTGTTAGAGTTGGTTCAATATGTCATTGTGTGCATGATGTGGACGAGAATGAGATCAATTCAGGGTTCAGGTTTGTCAGTCATAAATATGTTATGTTTCTGTTGAAATAGGGCGTATGTTTACTTTGTTCAAGTGTTTTGATACCTAATCAGTAATCATTATACAAGGAGTGGTTTTGAGTCACTCTGACTTGCGCACTACAAAAAGGCAAATTATCAAATTAAAATGCTTTTCTGACTTGTAAAATTTTCTTCACCAAAGATAATTGGCATACAATATATTGTTTTGTTTCTATTCTCTCCAAATGTCAAAGCAACAAAAAAATTATGGCTATGTTTGGATACAGAACAAGAAATAAGATATAAAATAGTTTGCCGATAGTTTTGTCTCACTCATAAAAAAGTAATAATTACTAGAATTAAGTTTCAATGAAACGTTGTAAGTAGTAGCGGATCTGTGTCCCAGGGTTGAGGGACGAGGGAGCTAGTAGCCCTGAGTTCGAGCCTCCGAAGTCACCAATTTGATCAGGATTTAATTTTTATCGCTCGTGTCCAAAACGCTGAATTAGTCGAATGCTAATAGTCCAGGTTTACCGGTGAATCCCAGATCGTGATCGAAAAAAAATGAAACGCTGTAACTAGGCGTTTTTCAATTATTGCTATTAGCGAGAACTTAAATTTGTTCCAAAACTTTTTATATTTTCATGATATTGTGTTTTTTTAGATATTATTTATTGATTTGATAGTACATTGATAAATTATTTGTGAACATGAGTGTTAATTTGTATACATATTATATCTCATCTAACTTTTTTAGATCACTTTTTTTTGTTATTCTTGATTTCCTAATAATATGAAAATTAAAATAATTCAAGATATTAGAAATAAAATTTATTGATTTCTATTTCAATTGGATCACAAAACACGTCACATTAATCCTTTTTTTTCTTTGTGAAGCTATTGATTTATCTTTTTTGGGCAAGAATTGAGGCTACTAATTAAGATATGTTTTTTCTGTATTTCTTACAAAATTTGCATGGAATTGAACCCCAAAATATTTTGGTGGTATAAGAACGGACGTTTCACTATTTCATTTAATCCCATATTTTGGTTATGACTTTTTATTTAGGTCTCCAACATTTTTGTATATTATGATTCTCACAAATCTAATGATCTACATATCAAGTAGACTATAATGGTATATTTAGATTGAGGATAATGAAAGATAACAAAAGAGAGGTTAAAAATTAATCTTATTTGAATAATAAATTATTAAAAGGAGAAGTTAAAAATTAATCTCATTTTTTCTTTTAACTAATTAAAAATTATTATCTTCATATTGGAGTTGAATGAAGGACCTTCTCCTCCCCCTCCCTTCCCTTCCTCTCTTCTATCCAAACATACCTAAAAGACATATTTAACATTCTTTTACCTTTGTCGAACTTTTGATTTCTTTTTCTTTTAAATGTAAGAAGAATTTTATTAATTAAGAATCTGATTGTACGATTACTCACATTCCATAATTTTGAGTAGGAAGTTCTATTTAGGGATTACTCCAAATATTTTTCATATGTTGTCATACCAACAAGAATCGAAAAAATAAAATAAGAATAGATATTGAAAATATATCATTATGGCATTCATATCGTCTCGCATTAAATGAATTATTCTGATATTCTCGAGAGAGTTTCTTTCTTGCTTGCACTGCGTCACTGAATTGATGATCTAGAATTTGTTGTTATCGTTATGGATCCATCATTAACTGTGCTCTTTGAACTCATAATTTGATTTTGATTAATGTAAATAGTTCGTATGTTTGCAATTGTTCACAAAAATAATATGTCTCTTACTTTGTTTATAACATAATAATCTATCAAATTAAATATAATGATAATATTATCTTTTTAAAACCCTTTTTAGGCTATTGGCTAATTTGTTGACTTCAGATACTCATTCTACATACAATATTATTTTCTAATAAAAAATATATTTTTAAATAAAATTAATTTTTTTGCCACAGTCTTTATTATTAGAGAGGAGCTTGACCGTAAAACTGTAAAAGAACTTTTTACTTTATTTTTCTATATTTCCAATTAAATTTCTTAATATTAGAATATGAGTCCTGAAAAAGAGACATTTTTGCTAAAAATAAGTTTGATTGTAAACAAAGTTAAGGAAAATATTTGTAAAATATCAAAACAGAGAAAAAAATGTTTATAGGTTTTTGAATTCGCACTTTTTGTCACATCCATTCTTCAAAAACAAAACGAAAAAAATAACCTTTCAAACCTTTTAATTAGAGAGCGATAGAAGTCAGCCCAATTTACAACAAAAGTATGAGTTAATTTTAAAGGCCAAGCCCAATTAGTCGAGTCTCAAGCCTACGATGTGGGCTGAAAGTTAAATCGACTTGGTCCCCTAGAGTGAAAGGCTCTTAAATACGACACAACTGAATTAATTTTGATTGGTTGTATCCAATCAGGTTGATAATAAATTAATCATCGAATCTAATTCAATCCGATCTTCATTGAATCAAATTAGATCGGGTCGAATCATCGATTTACCCATTTGAATTCTTTTATAATTTTTTATAAAATTAATTATTTTTTAAAAAATAATATATATGTATATATTAAAATGTTTGTAGTACTTGTCAGATTTTAAATAAATTTTAATTTTAAAATAATATAAAATTCTTATCTATATCAAATTAGTTCGAACTTAAAAAAAAATACAAAAAAGTTTGGATCATCAGGTTAGATCGGATTTATCGAATTTGAAAAATAAAATCTATGCCTAACCCACTGGTGATTGGGTTATGATCAGATCAGTTCGAGTCAAATTCGATCAGCAATCCGCCCCTATCCAACTGAAGTTAGATCAGTTCGGGTCATCAAGTTCATCTAAATGATTCGATCTGGTGAATACCCTATTATAGATGTTAAGATTTGTACACTATAACAAAATAATGCATAATATTCTTGTCCTTAAAATTAGGATTTAAGAAAGGTAATATCACAAAGACCTACCTTAATTATCATTAGATTTAAAAATCATTGGTTAAACTAAACTTATAAAAATTGAGCAATTAGTGGTTTTAATCAATCATTATTTTTTATCAAATAATAATTAAGATACTATATTACCTTTTTTTAGTAGGTAACAACTTTCCTAAATATATAACATTAAGATTCATAGTATGGTATAGTGTATCATACGTTCTATATCATTATTACTCAATTTGCTGTTTCCTTTTTGTCACGCTGTAAATAAATAAATATTATATATATAATTCTGTAAAGTATTATCTTTTTAAGATTATTTTCCACTTTGTCTATGGTAAAATTTATAGATCTATTGTTTCTTTTCTTCCCTAAAAATTGTTAGTGTCAAATTATAACATGCTAGGCTAAGACTATGTTTGGCATGTACTAGCGGTTAATAGCGAATAACGATTAGCGACTAGAGATTAGCGATTAGCGGTAGCGAGTTAATTATTAAAATTAATAAAAGTATTTGGCAAATATAGCGTTTGAATCAATCAGTAAATGTAAAATGACTAAAAAGAGTACAAAATAATTATTTAAATAATTTGCATTAATATATGCACCATAAATTTAATATCACATTTTTATTTTAACTATTTTAATACTAATAAATAATAATAAATAAATAGTTGACCAAATGATTTATAGATTAATAAAATAATAATAAATAATAAAATGATCATGTAGTATANGGCGCAAACAAACAAACACACAATTTTTTTGTCTTATATATGCACAATTATAACAAAATTAAAAAGTCACCTTTCTTCAAAATATATTATAAAGTTTAATAAAATATTAATAACTTAATTTTGAGTAACTTTTACTTTTGTTTTTGTAGTTTTTTTTTTGTTTTTTTATCTTAAAAATTGATTATTGAGTGCGATGAATTGTTTAAATATACTTAGACAAATAAAATCATTATGATGTTTGATATTTAAAAAAATAGTTAACCAGCTTTAATTATTTGTTTGTGTGAAATAATCACATAAAAAATAACAAATTAAAATTTTTAAACTACAATTTATCATTATCTTCCTTATCTTTGTAGATAATGCAAAGTTTTTGTTTTCACGTTGCATTATCTTAAAAAGACATTGATCGCTATTATCATGAATCCCATATTATTTTCTTGATTGTGCACAGTGTAGATTTTTTCATATCCTGTTTGCTCATAAGTAAATTGTAACATTGTATCCATTAACGATGGATTGCACCAAATTCTACATAAAGAATAAATGAATATACTAAAATAGAGAAAATATTATAGTAAAAGTATAATTCAATTTCAACATATTTTAAATATATTTACTGAAATGTAAGAAAGATTTACTATCTTTGCATTTTTAAAAAATTTCTCTTGAGTCAATTTTTTATCAAAAACATTATTGAATGTGATTTTCTTTTCTTTGTTACTCTTTCAATTAATCGTAAATTCATCTATAATTTTAATGTAATCTTTTGAATATTTTAATATTTCTCTTCCACTTAATGATCGCAAACAAACAAACACACGCATTTTTCCTTTCATATCTGTACAATTATAATAAAATTAAAAAGTCGCTCTTGTTCAAATATATTATAAAATTCATTAAAATATTAATATCTTTTACTTTCCTTTTTCTTATAATTTATCATTATCTTCCTCAACTTTGTGGATGATGCAAAATTGTTATTTTTACATTTCATTATCTTAAAAAGCTCATCGATCGTCATCATCATGAATTCGGAATTACTTTATAGACCGTGAATGGAATAAGTCTTTACGAATCCCGTTTGCCCATAAGCGAAACTGCAACATTGTATTCATCAACGACAGATTGCACAAAATTCTGCATAAAGAATAAGTGAATATATTTAAAAGATAGAAAACATTGTAGTAAAGTATTATTGAATTTTAAGCTATTTTAAATAATATATACTAAAAACAAGAAAAAATATTATTGGCGATAATTCTAACATTCTTATGTAATAGTTCAAAAAATTTTAAAAAAAATCAGCATCTACTTATTTTTTTAATAACTATTACTTTGTTGTTGTTTTTATTGTTTTTTTATCTAAAAAATGAGTCATCTAAAAAAATTGATTATTAAGTGCGTTAAATTATATAAATATACATAGATAAATAAAAAAATATAATGGATGATATTTAAAAGAATAGTTAAGAAGTTTTAATTATTTATTTATATGAAATTGTCACATAGAAAAAAAGAATAAAGTGTAACTACTAAACTACAATTTATTATTATCTTACTCATCTTTGTAGAGAATGCAAAATTATTGTTTTCACGTTGGATTATCTTAAAAAGCTTATCGATCAGCCTTATCATAAATTCGGAATTACTTTCTGAATTGTGCATGTTGTAGTAAAAGTATAATTGAATTTCTATAAGAAAGATTTATTATCTTTGTATTTCCAAAAACTTCCTCCTAAACCGAATTTTCCTAAAAACATTATTGAATGTGATTTTCTTTTATTTGTTACCCTTTCAATTATATACGGTCGTAAATTCATATATAACTTTAATTTAGTATTTTGAACATTCTAAGATATTTCTTTCATTCAATAGGCGCAAACAAACAAACACACAATTTTTTTGTCTTATATATGCACAATTATAACAAAATTAAAAAGTCACCTTTCTTCAAAATATATTATAAAGTTTAATAAAATATTAATAACTTAATTTTGAGTAACTTTTACTTTTGTTTTTGTAGTTTTTTTTGTTTTCTATCTCAAAAATTGATTATTGAGTGCGATGAATTGTATAAATATACTTAGACAAATAAAATCATTATGATGTTTGATATTTAAAAGAATAGTTAACCAGCTTTAATTATTTGTTTGTGTGAAATAATCACATAAAAAATAACAAATTAAAATTTTTAAACTACAATTTATCATTATCTTCCTTATCTTTGTAGATAATGCAAAGTTTTTGTTTTCACGTTGCATTATCTTAAAAAGACATTGATCGCTATTATCATGAATCCCATATTATTTTCTTGACTGTGCACAGTGTAGGTTTTTTCATATCCCGTTTGCTCATAAGTAATATTGTAACATTGTATCCATTAACGATGGATTGCACCAAATTCTACATAAAGAATAAATGAATATACTAAAATATTATATTAAAAGTATCATTCAATTTCAACCTATTTTAAATCATATTTACTGAAATGTAAGAAAGATTTACTATCTTTGCATTTTTAAAAAATTTCTCTTGAGTCAATTTTTTATCAAAAACATTATTGAATGTGATTTTCTTTTCTTTGTTACTCTTTCAATTATAGACTATCGTAAATTCATCTATAATTTTAATGCAATCTTTTGAATATTTTAATATTTCTCTTCCACTTAATGAGCGCAAACAAACAAACACACGCATTTTTTCCTTTCATATCTGCACAATTATAATAAAATTAAAAAGTCACTCTTGTTCAAATATATTATAAAATTCATTAAAATATTAATATCTTTTACTTTCCTTTTTCTTATAATTTATCATTATCTTCAACTTTGTGGATGATGCAAAATTGTTATTTTCACATTTCATTATCTTAAAAAGCTCATCGATCGTCCTCATCATGAATTCGGAATTACTTTATAGACCGTGAATGGTATAAGTCTTTACGAATCCCGGTTGCCCATAAAGGAAATTGCAACATTGTATTCATCAACGACAGATTGTACAAAATTCTGCATAAAGAATAAGTGAATATACTTAAAAGATAAAAAACATTGTAGTAAAATATCATTGAATTTCAACCTATTTTAAATAATATATACTAAAAAACAAGAAAAAATATTATATTTATATTTTCAAAAACATCCTATTGAATTGATTTTTTGTTAAAAAAAAATATTATTTAACTTAATTTCTTTTTATTTGTTACCCTTCCAATTATAAGCTACCGCAAATCCATATATAACTTTAATGCAGACTTTTGAATCTTCTAATCTTTTTCATTCAATTGACGCGAACGAATAAACACACGGATTTTCCTTTCATATCCGCACAATTATAATAAAATTAAAAGGTTCCCCTTTTTCAAAATATATAATAAAGTTCATTAACATATTAATCACTTATTTTTAAATAACTTTTACTTTCATTTTTATATTCTTTTGTTTTTTATATCTAAAAATATTGATTATTGAGTGCAATGAATTGCATAAATATGCTTAGACAAATAAAAAGATTATGATAAATGATTTTTAAAAGAATTGTTAATCAACTTTAGTTTTTTTTATATAAAAAATATGATATAATTAGCAAAAATTAGAATATCCAAAGAATTTCATAATTACGAAGTTTTCTTCGAATGAGACACAATCTACCCCTAGTATTCCATTCCAGACTTTATGTCTACACAAATACCAAACCAATAAATTCATTAATAAGGATAAAAGTTAATGTCCATAGCATTAGAACTAAACTTCATAAAATTTGCTTAAATTTTTAACAAGAATTTTACCATTCTTCTACATGACATTTTTTTATGATAAACCATAAGGCCTAATGATAGAATGACACTTACTAAACTTAAAAATAAGCAAATACATAAAATGAGGAAGAAAACTTTTAATCTATCAAGTTTTTTGCATTAGGCTTGGATAGCGAGTACAATAAAACACACATGATTAAAAGTACCTGCAAATGACTTTTAACGTGTGCACTAGTCAAATCTTGGCCACTTCATGACAACATGAACACCTTTAGTTGTTACTTTTATGATGCAGTTAGATATGAATCAAAGCATTATTAAAATTGATACCTCTATTATTTATCATTGATAAAAAAGTATAAAGTTATCTATTCAAGTAAAATCAAATAAATGAAAAAAATACATTTGAGTTTTAAATTGGTTTATTTTTACTTTTTAAAAAGACTTATAATTTTCATTTAAGTTTTTTTTAAAAAAATAATGTCTCCTCGAAATCAAATTTAAAAAAGTCAGATAATTTGTATTTGAAAAAAATAAAAAATATTAGCATATACTTTTTTATAACTATTACTTTGCTTTTTTATATCTTTTTTTGTTTTGTTTTTCTTGTGATTTCTTTTAAATTGTTTTTGTATCACTACTATTCATAATATCTCAACTTTTATTAAGTTATCTTCTTAAAGCTAATATATTAATTCGTCATTTATACAAAATTAAATTTATCTAAAGAACACAATTAATATCAACTCTCAGAACACATAACATCATAAAGAAGAGAAATTATCAACTTTCTAAACCGCTACATTTTCGACAACATCTTTAAAGCATTTTTTACAATTAAATGTTTATATGAAATGCTTACTTAGTTTAATGTTGCAAAAACGTGCCAACTAATCAAATACAGCTAAGTCAAAAAACCAAATTAGAAGTGTGAGATCATACAAGTTATATTATTGTCAACAAATGTTATGAACTTGTAAGAAAAAAAAAATTAAATGTTATATAAACCTACCTGAAATAAAATTTAAAATCTACTTATTCATAGTTATATTATTGTCAACAAGTGTAATGAAGTTTTAAAAGTATTTTTAAATGATTCTTAATGTGTGCTCTAGTCAATTTTAGTCATTTAATAATATCATGAACACATTTAGTTATTACTTATGTGATACAATCAGATAGTAATCAAATCATTATTAAAATTGATACCTCTATTATTTGTCATTGATGAAAAAATGTTAATAGGATTAGAATTAAGCCAAAGTTATTAAATGTGATTTTTTTCTTTGTTATCATTCTAATTCTATACTACCATAAATTCATCTATAACTTTAATACAACATTTTGAATATTTCTCTTCAACTTAATGGACGCAAACAAACAAACACACATATTTTTTCTTTCCTATATGCACAATTATAATAAAATTAAAAGATCGTCATTGTTCGAAATATATTATAAAGTTCAATAAAATATTAATACTTATTTTTTAATAACTTTTACTTTTCTTTTGTTTTTATAGTTTTTATTACTTTTTGTATCTAAAAAAATTAATTATTGATTACGATATGAATTGTATAAATATTCTTAAGCAAATAAAAAAATATAATAAATGATATTTAAAGAATAGTTAAGCAACTTTAGTTATTTTTAATATAAAATTATCACATGAAAAAAATAACAAAGTTCAATTATATAACTACAATTTCTTTTTATCTTTCTGATATTTGTAGAGAATGCAAAATTGTTGATAAAAAACAACAAATACAAAGAAATATAAAAAATATGATAGAATTAGCAAAAAATAGAAGACGTATATATTAGTAAAAAGTTTCTAATGCTTTTATCTTTCGCAAATAACGGAACAATATTCAAAGAATTTCATACTTACGAAGTTTTCTTCGAATGAGACACAGTCTCCCCCTTGTATTTCATTTGAGATTTTATGTCTACACAAATATCAAACTAATAAATTGTATAAATATATTTAGGAAATATATTGCAAAAAAATTGAAAAATATTGTTTCCTTTATCTGCTGTGAAAGATAAAGGCTAAAGATTAGTTGTCAACTAAATTTAACATGTTCTTGGTGTAAAAAGAAAATTTAAAAAGAATTTTTACTAATCTTTGTAGAGAATGCAAAATTGTTGTTAAAAAACAACAAATACAAAGAAATATAAAAAAATATGATATAATTAGCAAAAATTAGAATATCCAAAGAATTTCATAATTATGAAGTTTTCTTCGAATGAGACACAATCTCTCATATTCCATTCCAGACTTTATGTCTACACAAATAGCAAACTAATAAATTCATTAATAAGGATAAAAGTTAATATCCATAGCATTAGAACTAAATTTCATAAAATTTGCTTAAATTTTTAACAAGAATTTTACCATCCTTCTACATGCCATTTTTTTACGATAAGCCATCAGGCATAATGACAGAATGACACTTACTAAACTTAAAAATAAGCAAACACATAAAATAAGGAAGAAAACTTTTAATCTATCAAGTTTTTTGCATTAGGCTTGGATAGCGAGTACAATAAAACACACAAGATTACTAAACTTATAAATAAGCAAACACAAAATTTGAGAAAGAAAAAGTTTTAAAAGTACCTGCAAATGACTTTTAGCGTGTGCACTAGTCAAATTTTGGCCACTTCATTACAACATGAACACTTTTAGTTGTTATTTTTATGATGCAATCAGATATAAAAGAATAGTTAAGCAACTTTAGTTATTTTTTTATATAAAATTATCACATGAAAAAAATAACAAAGTTCAATTATATAACTACAATTTCTTTTTATCTTTCTGATCTTTGTAGAGAATGCAAAATTGTTGATAAAAGACAACAAATACAAAGAAATATAAAAATATGATACAATTAGCAAAAAATAGAAGATGTATATATTAGTAAAAAGTTTCTAATGTTTTTATCTTTCGTAAATAACGGAACAATATTCAAAGAATACGAAGTTTTCTTCGAATGAGACATAGTCTCTCCATCTTGTATTTCATTTGAGATTTTATGTCTACATAAATATCAAACTAATAAATTCATTAATGAGGATAAAAGAATGTCTACACAAATACCAAACAAATAAATTCATTAATAAGGATAAAAGTTAATGTCGATAGCATTAGAACTAAAGTTTATAAAATTTGCTCAAATTTTTTAAAAGAATATTGCCATCCTTCTACAAGTCATTGATAAGCCTAATACATTGTTAACTTAAAAATAAGCAAACACATAAAATGAGGAAAAAAACTTTTAATCTATCTAATTTTTTGCATTAGTCCTGGATAGCGAGTACAATAAAACACACAAGATTTGAAAAAGAAAAAGTTTTAAAAGTACCCGCAAATGACTTTTAAATTGTGCTCTAGTCAATCTTGGCCACTTTATGACAGTATGAACACTTTTAGCTGTTACTTTTATGATGTAATAAGATATTAATTAAAACATTATTAAAATTGATACCTCTATTATTTGTCATTGATAGAAAAAGATTTAATTGAAACTGATAAAAAAAAGATAAAGTTATCTATTCAAGTAATATTAAATAAATGAAAAAAACATATTTGATTTTTAAATAGTTTTATGTTTACTTTTTAAAAGACTTATAATTTTTATTAAAGATTTTTTTTGAAAAAATAATGTCTCCTCGAAATCAAATTTTAAAAAGTCAGATAATTTGTATTTGAAACAAAATAAAAAATATTAGCATATACTTTTTCATAACTATTACTTTGTTTTTTTATATATTTTTTTGTTTTTTTTACTTGTGATTTCTTTTAAATTATTTTTGTATCACTACTATTCATAATATCTCAACTTTTATTAAGTTATCTTCTTAAAGCTAATATATTAATTTGTCATTTATACAAAATAAACGTATCTAAAGAACACAATTAATATCAACTATCATAACACATAACATCATTAAGAAAAGAAGCTATCAACTTTATGGACCGTTACATTTTCGACGACGTCTTTAAAGCGTTGTTTACAATTAAGTGTTTATATGAAATGCTTCCTTAGTTTCATGTTGCGAAAAATTATATGTCAACTCATCATGAAGTGTGAGATCATACAACTTATATTATTGTCAACAAATATCATGAAGTTAGAAGAAAAAAAAATTTAAATGTTATAAAAACCTACCTGAAATCAAATTTAACATCTACTTACTCAGGGTTATATTATTGTCAACAAGTGTCATGATTTTTTAAAAGTATCTGTAAATAATTTTTAATGTGTGCTCTAATCAATTTTAACCATTTAATGTCATCATGAACACATTTAGTTGTTACTTATGTGATTCAATTAGATAGTAATCAAATCATTATTAAAATTTATACCTCTATTATTTGTCATTGATGAAAAAACGTTAATAGCATTAGAATTCTCCTAAAGTTATTAAATGTGATTTTTTTTGTTATTATTCTAATTCTATGCTATCGTAAATTCATCTATAACTTTAATAAAAACTTTTGAACATTCTAAAATTTATTTTCCACTCAATTGCACAAACAAACACACGGATTTTTCATTTCCTAACTGCACAATTATAACAAAATTAAAAGGTCGCCCTTATCCGAAATATATTATAAAGTTTAATAAAGTATTAATAACTTTTATTAAATGTGATTTTCTTTTCTTTGTTATCATTCTAATTCTATGCTATCGTAAATTCATCTATAACTTTAATGCAACATTTTGAACATTTCTCTTCAATTCAATGGGCGCAAACAAACAAACACACGGATTTTTTCTTTCCTATATGCACAATTATAACAAAATTAAAAGTTTTGAAATATATTATAAAGTTCAACAAAATATTAATGCTTGTTTTTTAATAATTTTTATTTTCCTTTTTTTTATAGTTTTTATTGTTTTTGTAACAAAAAAATAATTATTGAGTATGATATGAATTTTATAAATATGCTTAATCAAATAAAAAGATTATAATGACAAAGTTCATTATCTTAAAAAGCTCATCGATCGTTGCTCGTATTATTAGTACGATATTACTTTCTAGATTGTGCATGCCGTAAGTCTTTCCGAATCTCATTTACCCATAAACAAATTTGCAACATTATATCCATCAACGATAGATTGAACCAAATTCTGCATAAAAAATAAGTGAATATACTGTAGTAAAAGTATCATTATTTTTCTACCTATTTTAAAATTATATATATTAAAAAGCAAGAAAGATTTATTATATTTGCATTTTCAAAAAACGTGCTCTTAAGTCGAATTTTTGTCAAAAACATTATTGAATGTGATTTTCTTTTCTTTGTTACCCTTTCAATTATAGGCTATCATAAATTTATCTATAACTTTAATAAAAACTTTTGAAAATTCAAAATTTCTTTTCCACTCAATTGCACAAACAAACACACGGATTTTTCATTTCCTAACTGCACAATTATAACAAAATTAAAAGGTCGCCCTTATCCGAAATATATTATAAAGTTTAATAAAGTATTAATAACTTTTATTAAATGTGATTTTCTTTTCTTTGTTATCATTCTAATTCTATGCTATCGTAAATTCATCTATAACTTTAATGCAACATTTTGAACATTTCTCTTCAATTCAATGGGCGCAAACAAACAAACACACGGATTTTTTCTTTCCTATATGCACAATTATAACAAAATTAAAAGTTTTGAAATATATTATAAAGTTCAACAAAATATTAATGCTTGTTTTTTAATAATTTTTATTTTCCTTTTTTTTATAGTTTTTATTGTTTTTGTAACAAAAAAATAATTATTGAGTATGATATGAATTTTATAAATATGCTTAATCAAATAAAAAGATTATAATGACAAAGTTCATTATCTTAAAAAGCTCATCGATCGTTGCTCGTATTATTAGTACGATATTACTTTCTAGATTGTGCATGCCGTAAGTCTTTCCGAATCTCATTTACCCATAAACAAATTTGCAACATTATATCCATCAACGATAGATTGAACCAAATTCTGCATAAAAAATAAGTGAATATACTGTAGTAAAAGTATCATTATTTTTCTACCTATTTTAAAATTATATATATTAAAAAGCAAGAAAGATTTATTATATTTGCATTTTCAAAAAACGTGCTCTTAAGTCGAATTTTTGTCAAAAACATTATTGAATGTGATTTTCTTTTCTTTGTTACCTTTTCAATTATAGGCTATCGTAAATTTATCTATAACTTTAAATAAAAACTTTTGAAAATTCAAAATTTCTTTTCCACTCAATTGCACAAACAAACACACGGATTTTTCATTTCCTAACTGCACAATTATAACAAAATTAAAAGGTCGCCCTTATCCGAAATATATTATAAAGTTTAATAAAGTATTAATAACTTTTATTAAATGTGATTTTCTTTTCTTTGTTATCATTCTAATTCTATGCTATCGTAAATTCATCTATAACTTTAATGCAACATTTTGAACATTTCTCTTCAATTCAATGGGCGCAAACAAACAAACACACGGATTTTTTCTTTCCTATATGCACAATTATAACAAAATTAAAAGTTTTGAAATATATTATAAAGTTCAACAAAATATTAATGCTTGTTTTTTAATAATTTTTATTTTCCTTTTTTTATAGTTTTTATTGTTTTTGTAACAAAAAAATAATTATTGAGTATGATATGAATTTTATAAATATGCTTAATCAAATAAAAAGATTATAATGACAAAGTTCATTATCTTAAAAAGCTCATCGATCGTTGCTCATATTATTAGTACGATATTACTTTATGGATTGTGCATGCCGTAAGTCTTTCCCAATCTCACTTACCCATAAACAAATTTGCAACATTGTATCCATCAACGATAGATTGAACCAAATTCTGCATAAAAAATAAGTGAATATACTGTAGTAAAAGTATCATTATTTTTCTACCTATTTTAAAATTATATATATTAAAAAGCAAGAAAGATTTATTATATTTGCATTTTCAAAAACGTGCTCTTAAGTTGAATTTTTGTCAAAAACATTATTGAATGTGATTTTCTTTTCTTTGTTACCTTTTCAATTATAGGCTATCGTAAATTTATCTATAACTTTAATAAAAAACTTTTGAAAATTCAAAATTTCTTTTCCACTCAATTGCACAAACAAACACACGGATTTTTCATTTCCTAACTGCACAATTATAACAAAATTAAAAGGTCGCCCTTATCCGAAATATATTATAAAGTTTAATAAAGTATTAATAACTTTTATTTTGTTTTTTATAGTTCTAAGAAATTGATTATTGAGTGTGATAAATTGTATAAATATGCTTTAACAAATAAAAGATTATGATGAATGATCTTTAAAAGAATAGTTAAGCAGCTTTAATTATTTATTTATATGAAATTATCACGTGAGAAAAAAAAGAAAAAAAACACAATTATTAAACTACAATTTATCATTATCTTCCTCATCTTTGTATATAATGAAAAATTGTTATTTTCACATTACATTATTTTAAAAAGCTCATCGATAGTCTTATCATAAGTTTGAGATTAATTTCTAGACTTTGCATGGCGTAGGTATTTCAAAATAGACAAATTGTACCAAATTCAAGATAAAGAATAAGTGAATATACTAAAAATAGAGAAAACATTGTACTAAAAGTATTATTGAATTTCAATCTATTTTAAATAATATATACTAAAAAACAAGAAAGATTTATTATTTTTGCATTTTCAAAAATGTGTTCCTTCTGAGTCAAAATTTCGTCAAAAATATTATTGAATGTGATTTTCTTTTCTTTGTTTCCCTTCCAATTATAGGCTATAATAAATCAATCTATAACTTTAGTGGTCTTTTGAACATTCTAAAATTTCTCTTCCACTTAATGGGCGCAAACAAAACAAAAAAAAAGTGAATTTTTCGTTTTCTATCTGCACAATTATAACAAAATTAAAAGGTAGCTCTTGTTCGAAATTTATTTTAAATTATAATAATATTGATAACTTATTTTTTAATAACTTTTACTTTGTTTTTATTTTATATTCTTTTATTTTTTTATATAAAAAAATTGATTATTAAATGCGATGAATTGTATAAATATGCTTAAACAAATAAAAAGATTATGATGAATGATTTTTAAAAGACTAGTTAAGCAGATTTAATTATTTGTTCATATGAAATTATCACTGAAAAAAATGAAGTGCAATTATTAAACTACAATTTATTATCTTATTTATTTTTGTATAGAATGCAAAATTGTTGTTTTCAAATTTCATTATAAAAAGTTCATTGATCGCCTTTTGTAGACTGTGTATGATATAGGTCTTTTCGGATCCCTTTGTCCATAAAAAAAATTGCAATATTGTATCCATCAACGACGAATTGTATCAAATCTGTAGAAAGAATAAGTGAATATACTAAAAATAGAGAAAACATTAAAGTAAAAGTATCATTAATTTTCAACCTATTTTAAATGATATATATACTAAAAATCAAGAAAGATTTATTATCTTTGCATTTTCAAAAACATATTGTTATTTTCTTTTCTTTGTTACCCTTTAAATTACCGTAAATACATTTATAACTTTAATATAACCTTTTCAACATTTTTCGATTTCTCTTCCAATCAATAGGCGCAAACAAATAAACACACATATTTTATTCTTTCATATCTCGATAATTATAACAAAGTTAAAAGATCGCCCTTGTTCGAAATATATTATAAAGTTTAATAAAATATTAATAACTTTTACTTTTTTTTTATTTTTTATTGTTTTTTTCTTATCTAAAAAATTGATTATTGAGTGCGATAAATTGTATAAATATGTTTAGACAAATAAAAAGATTATGATGAATGATTTTTCAAAGAATATAATTATTTGTTTATATGAAATTATCACATGGAAAAAACATAACAAAATGCAATTATTAAACTACAATTTATATTTATCTTTCTCATCTTTGTAGAGAATGCAAAATTATTATTTTCACATTGCATTATCTTAAAAAGCTCATTGATCGTCCTTATCATGAGTCCGAGATTACTTTCTGGAGTGTATTGCGTAGGTCTTTCTGGATCCCCTTTGCCCATAAGAAAAATTACAACATTGTATCCATCAATGATGGATTGCACCAAATTCTACATAAATAATAAGTGAATATACTAAAAATAGAGAAAACATTATAGTAAAAATATCATTGATTTTCAACCTATTTTAAATGATATATACTAAAAAGCAAGAAAAAAAATTATTATATTTGCATTTTTAAAAATATCCACATTTTCTGGCATAGTTTATCATTATCATTATCTTCATTATATTTTCTGGAACCATATCCACTAATATCCTCATTTTTTTCTTTTTCTTGGCATCGGAACTCCCAAAAAATGCGTTCTTTGCCTGAATTGCTTGTGTTCCTAATAAATTCTCCATTTTTTTTCCGACTTGTTTGCTTCCTCCCTTATTCCAATGTTCTCATTAAATTTTCTTTATTTCTTGCACTTGTTCACTGGTTTGATGAACACTGCTTGAGTTGGCTGCAAAAGCCTAATTATAAGAATGTGGAAGTTGTTATTATGTTATAGATTGTTAAAAGAATAGAGTGGAGAAAATATTTTTTGTATTCATTCTGGTGAGGTTGTACATTTATATATAGTACATGAAAGGATCAGATGGATAACCACCAATGTCTATCTAATCTAACTAGAGAAGATCATCTAATCTAAACTAATCTAGATAAATACAAATCTAGATAATATCGGATTTGGATAACAATAGATCTGGATAATATTAAATCTTTACAAATGATAAGATTAGATTCTCTAATACACCCCCACAAACTCAGCTTTCTCTGGATCGACGCCTGAGTTTGTCCCGTAAAAACTGAAAGCGAGCACCAGAAAGTGGCTTGGTTAG
>LTAE01004353.1:20200-49144 GCA_001647135.1 Pontederia paniculata | reverse complement strand
ACACCAATTCCCCCCCCCCCCCTCTCCTGGTGCCATCATCCTACACTTATGGTGCAGCTTGAGAATCATCTGTTGAGAGTACAGTTACTTCTGAAATGAGGCAAGCTGCTTCAGAGATAGCTTCTTCAAGTTTGTCAAACCTTGATTGTAAGTGGGTGTCCTTAGCTGGCTGATTTTCAACCATGTTTTTGCTTTCTTCTTCCAGCTCAGCAAGGATTCCTCTATTTAATTCCCCCATTTGAATGATTGCAAAAACTTCTTATATTCCTTCATTAAGGATCTCTTCGGCTTCATTGACACTTTCTTGTCTCAATGAGGCTTTCATCGCTTGGGCCAGATTAAACTCAATTTTATCATCTCCCAGTTGGAATGATAATTTGTCATTTCTCACATCAATCATGGCCCCTGTTGTTGCTAGGAAGGGCATGCCTAAGATCAATGGGGTGTTTAGGTCTTTCTCCATATCAAGAACCACAAAGGCAGCTGGTATATAAAACCTTCCTATCGTGATTGGTATATCCTCTAGTATGCCCGAGGGTATTTCACTAACCTATCAGCTGATTGCAGGGTCATATTTTTTAGTTTCAATTCCCCTGCATTCATTCCTGGCATAGAGAGGGGAATCAAGCTAACACTTTCCCCTGGGTTGCACAAGGCTCTACTAAAATGCAAGTTCCCTATATCACAAGGTACAAAAAAGCTACCAGGATCCTTGAGCTTAGGAATAAACTTCCTCTGGATGACTGCATTGGCCTCTTCTTTCAAAGTTGTTGTTTCATGCACATCTATTCTTCTTTTCTTAGACAAAATATCTTTTAAGAACTTTGAATAAACAGGCATTTGTTGTAAGGCGTCAACGAAGGGTACATTCAATTGCAATTTCCTTAGAATTTCCAAGAATCTTGTGAATTATTGATCATTTTGAATTCTCATCAGTCTTTGAGGGAAAGGTAGAATGCTTGGTTCTATAGGCTTGTTTTCCTTGGTCTTCTCAAAAGGTGTTTCTTCCACGATTTTTTGTCGTTCAGGTGTTTCAATTGGAGCTTCTGAATTTTCTTTAGGTGAACATACTGCTTCAGGTTCTTCTGTATTGTTTTAGGTCAACAACTTTAGGTGATTCTAATTGTTTTCCACTTCGAAGGGTGATAGCTTGGCATTGTTCTTTGGTATTGGCTTCTGTTTGTCCAGGAAATGTCCCAGGTGGTCTAGGGATCAAACTGGCTTGTTGAGCAATTTGACTCTCCAAGATTTTATTGTGGAGAGTCAGTCCTTCTAGTTTTGCAAACATCTGCCTGTTAAATTCTTCTTGTTGCTTCATCATACTCTCAAGCACAATCTCCAAGTTAGACTTTTCTTGAGCAGGAACTGACTGTTGTGGTTGAATGACCGGATGTGTCAGGTATCTTTGTGGGTCGGCATTAGGTGGGGGTAGCTGCATTGTATTCTTGTAATGTTGAGTCTATCCTAGGGGTTGTTGGAAATGTTGTCTCTTGTAAGATAATTTTGGATGTGTCTTAATCAAAGGGGGGCCTTGCTGATATTGCTGGTTATAAGATTGTGGATTCCTATTCCCTAATTGTTGATTTTGACCATAAGGTATTAATGCATTCATTTGTTCTTCAGACGCTTCTTGTATATTATACCTAGGGAACTACAGCTCATGGTCATGTGATATAGTGATCCACATCTGTCACACCAGGTGGGGGCAGCTACATTATAGCCAGGTGCAGCTTCAGCAACAAATACTCCCAAATTAGGTGTGTTGTTACTCTGATTTTGACTACTCTTTTTAATGGATTTTTGGACCATTTCCTCAAGTTTGGCTGAGATTTGATCCCAACCCCCAATTTCTGAACTAGTGCTTGTTTGGGGTTTCTATCTATTTGCCCTATGTTGCATCCAATTATGGTTATTCATGGTGACCTCCTAGATGAGTCATAACCTTCATCAATATTCTTGGCCAGGAACCTCCCCCAGCTACAAAGTCTAAAGAACTCTTGCTAGTAGGAGCTACTCCACTATAGAATGTCTGAATCACCATCCACTTTTGAAATTCATGGTGGGGGCAACTCCTCAGCATGTCCTTGAATCTCTCCCAAGCTTCATAGATTGTTTTATGTTCCCACTGTAGAAAGAATGTAATCTGATTTCTCATTGTCACTCTCTTTCCAAGGGGAAAGAATCTTGATAGGAAGGCAGCCACCAACTCATCCCAAGTTCGAATTGTTTCAGGTTCAACTAACCCCAACCATTTCTTGGCTCGGTCTCTCAGGGAAAATGGGAATATTCTGAGTCTAATTGCATCACTTCATACATCATTGCATTTGAATGTATCACATATTTCCAGGAATGTGATCAAGTGCTGATTTGGGTCTTCTGTAGGTAATCCCTCAAACTGATTATGTCCAAGTACTGCAATGAGGGCTAGGTTCAGTTAGAAATTGTTTGCATTTACAACTGGTCTAGGTATCCTGAATTCAATCCAATGGTTATAGGGGTACAAAAATCTTGCAAAGGTCTATTTGCATCTCGATTGGCCATTTCAATATGTTGTCTAGCCACTTGAGCTCTTCTTCTCAATTCCCTTTGTGGCCTTCTTCTTATCCTGAAATTTCTCTCCACTTCAGGATCAAAGTCTCCAAATTCGTCCTCTGCACTACTAGAGCTTGGCATACATAGTTAAAGGTAAGTGCAATATTTATTAATAATGTGGAAGATTGAAATTAAGCAGAATGTGAAAGAACTAATTACAAAAAGAAGAAAAGAAATCAAAATGAAAGAAGAAAAGTGAATTATAAACAATGATACACAAATATGAGCAATGGCAGTGAATGATTCAGCTCGGTACCAAATAAAGATAGAATGTGAAAATTTAAAATTTCCCCAACAACGACGCCAAAAACTTGATGAAGTAAAATCGTGTGACAAAAATAAGAGTAGTACCAGGTTTTAGAACATCAAGGCTCGACAATTCTGGACCTGGGGGCACCTGGACAGAAATAAACAATCAACAACTCTTAAAAATTAACCTAAACACTCAACTCCAACCACAAGTATACGGTTATCCTTGTAGTATTTTAGGGTCGAATCCATATGGAAATTAGAATTTCACAATTCAACCTCTCTATTCTACCATTAACCGAAATTAAGGAGAAAAATATTTTGTGCACAAAATTAGATGAACTTAAACTAAAATCTGAAAAGATTAGTAAACAAATATTTTTGTTGATTTTAGATTTTAAGTGGTTAGAAACAGAACCAAAACGAAGGAAGACGAGTCACTTAAGCAGGAAAAACAGTCGGAACATGGGAATGATTTTTGAATCCTGCTTGCTAATGAACACGTTAAGCTCAAATAATATCGACTTGAGACATTAAGAAATCAACTCTAGCTACTCTCACAGTCAAGGCTTGAACCTAAATCCCTAGAGGCTTCTCGCATAACTCTCTCAATGCTATGGATAGCCCATCTCTAATCTCCCCTAGGCATTCATGGGAGCCTCTCGATCTCCTACAAATACCTTAAACAAAGGGTCGAGCCTCTCGTTCCAAACCTTCTATCTAGATGTTATGAAATCCACACTTCATTAAAATCCTACTCCCCTCTCGGATCCTTGTAGAGTTCTTGCAACAAATCCTTCCCTCTCGGATCAGAGTTGTTAAAAGATGTGAATGACATTCCAACTGCAAGATATAAAGATAAGAACAAGCTACTATTCTACCTCGATGGAGAAAGTTTAGCCTCTTGGTCCCAAATTCCATCAAGGATAAAACACCAAATAGCTCACAACAACCGAATTCAATATGTGTAAAACACCATAAGTAAGAACAACATTCTATATATTCCCAAATGGAATAGGTCGAGCCTCTCGATCGCAGCCTCCATGGAATTATAGTTTGCAGTTCGCAACATAAAAATCAGCACATATACAAAGTGCATAACACAAGGAGAGATTAGAAAGCAGAATGGAAATACAAATGCATTAAAAGGTGAGTTCATACAGCAAGTAGGCATTCTCAAATCATCCCATGTCCAGGCCTAAGTGTTTAGCCCCTCACAGCCATCACACACTTCACAACTAGGATAATAAAAGAGTTCATCGACAATCAATACAAATATAAATCACCAAGCATAAAACCAATGATACTCTTGAAATCTCAGCACGAAAACCTCCTTCTTCAGCTCTGGTTCTCCTCTTTCCTCAGCAATGGCGATGGCTTGACTCGACACCTCCTCTCAGACGTGCACCAGAACCCTTTGTTCTCCTTCATTTTGCCCTTTTATCCTCCTCTTATCTTCCAATCATTAGATGTCACTTGTCCCTTGCATAGCCCTGCCAATATTCCCTGGAAGCTGCCAAGTAACCTTCTTCGTTTGGACCACAAGAGCTGGCAGGGGAATATGTTTCATGCTTTGTCTTCTAGCAGCTTTTGGCAGGTAGTGGCGTCAGGTACCCGCAGGTCTAATATCTAGCATAGGTACCCTCATGTACAATTTCCAGCACAAATGTTGTTTAGCTTTGGATGAATTCCTACAGGAGAAATCATGCATTATTCATTCAAATCTTTACTCAAAAGAGTCTTTGGAGCCAAAATATGAATTTATGCTCAGGGAATTCCAAATGATGCAAAGGTTGTAAAAAGGTGTGGCAGTATATAAATGATGCGTAATTTCAGGAAAAAGTGTAATCTTTGCATTGAAAAATAAGGAGTAAATTACCTGTCATCAGCAACTATGCTAGTCAATAAAGCAACAACGCTAGTACGAGAACATGACAGAGATGCAAGTGCGTCGGGACAGCCAGTACAAGATTATTTTGGAGATGCGAGCGTGCTAGGACAGCATCGACGAGATGGTTAGGCATGCATGATTATCACACCAGCCATGGACATTACGGAGGCTTCTATGCATGCCCGCCACCGCCACCAGTTGTGGAATAGTCTAGTCATATTTTCTCTTTTCTTGTGTTTACATTTTGTTTTGTCATTCTGCATCGTTGTATCATCTCCCTCGGTTGAGTCTTAAACACTCAGGATAGTGTTCGGTCTAACCATGGAGGATTTTGCATTTCAGTCATTTTATTTTGTTTAGTATGTTGCATTTTGTTTTGTTTAGTTGTGTTGCATTTTGTGTTTAGATACATTTCATCATCTTCAGTATGCATCCATGCTTATTTGAAAAAAAATCCAAAAAAAATTGAAAATTCCAAAAATATCGGCTCCATCAACTAACCCTTGTTTAATTTCTACTTTACTTAAGTATATATTCTAGAGTTGTCTTGTATGATCTATGAAATTTGAGTGCTATTCTTTTAAGTATGAATCACAACTATGTATTGAATTTCTGAATCTTATGGATAAGGGCTATGATTCCTTATAATATATTTCTTTTTGAGGTTTATTGTACTTTATCTTAGAGTATTATAGCATTTTTATTGAACATTTAAGTATCCATTGAGCTTATCAAAAAGGTTGTGAAAAATGCAAAATTTGGAAAAAAAATATATGTTGAAAAAAGTGAAAATTTCTCAAATTGAAAAAAATATGTGTGAAAATAGGGGTTAAAGTAGTATCAAAGTGTTATCCAGAACATAGGTGTGTTTGGGCAAGTAAGCTCGAGGAGTGTTAACACATGTTTCCCTAAGGCTGTTTGGTTTGGAAGTCGTCAGTCGAAATCCCACTACGTGGACCACCTTGTGAAAATTGGAGAAGTGCCTAAGTGCTCATTCAACTATCTAGTTTGATCTTTCATTCAAAACTTGAGAATGTTCGGGCAAGTAAACCCATAGGGGATTCTTAAATCCTAGTGACCTAAGGTTGTTTGGTCTGGGAACTATCAGCTGAAAGCCCGCTACACGAACTTCCTTGTGCAACCCTGATTGAAAGTTATAACCAATTTGCAAGTCATGTTTAATTTCATTGTTTAATAGTAAGCTCAATTGATACATTTTCCTTCAACAATAATGTTATAGTTTGATAGAGATGTCTATAGGTTGTGGTAGAAGTGTTTAAATTCTTTATGGGTCAGAAACTTTATGAAGCAGGAGGATGGATGAAGGTGCATGGCTAGTGAGGAGCAGGAGATAGGTGGTGCAAGGAAAGTATTGGTCTGCAGGATATATGTTATGATGGAAAAGTCAAGCATTGTTGTGGAAGTTTGCTTGAGGACAAGCAAGACTTTAAGCTTGGGGGAATTTGATAGATCCTGAATTAGTCATATGTTTCATTGCATATTCACTATGATTTTCATGCATTTTGTTGCCACGTGCATAATTTTACCCTTAATTTTACTTCATTTAGATTTTTAAAGTGAGAATATGCATAATATTGTGTTTTTTGTGTATCTGAGGTAGTTGGCAACATGACAAAAGAAAACCATCAAAATGAGGCCTGAAATCATAATTAAAATAAAAGAAAATTTGAAGAAAATCAATCAGTCACGATTGTGACAGGTTTTCACGGACCGTGAGATAATGATGGAAGAACACAACGGTTTGGTCATGGTCGTGGTGGTCAGTTCATGGGTCGTGATGGCACAAGATCATTCAGTTACAGTCGTGATTGATAGTTCACGGGTCATGACATAACGTGAGAATTGAAGATACTTCAGTCATGATCGTGACTTTTGAGTCACATGCCGTGACAATATCCTATATATGAATGTTCTTCGGTCATGGCAATGACATTTTTGTCACATATCGTGACATCGGTCGTATTAAATACCATTATTCGGTCACGGCCGTGACATTTTGTCATGGGCTGTGATAATTTTTGGAAAACTATATTTTTGTGAGTTTAAGGTTGTTTTGAGCTATTTTTCGAAGATCTGAGATGTTGATTCAACCATATATTCTCCAAAATGAAGTTTATCTTTAGAGGACTCTCAAAACCTTTAAATACACTCAGAAGACTTCATTTGAAGACATCCCTAAGGTGATATTATGTGATTACAATGAGCTTGGAGCCAAGCCTAATGCCAAGAGAAGGAGAATTCTACGCAAATCTTTGGAAGAAGATGATCGTCAAGTCAAGTTATTCTTGATCTTAAGTATTGTAATATTCTCTTCTCAACTACTAAAGGTGAACTCCATTGTAATTCTTTTTAATTTTTTTGGAGAATTATTATTGTATAGAAAACCTTTGAACCCTTGTTGAATTAATTTTACTTCATCAATTTCTTATACGTACGCATGTTATAATTAATGCTCTTTTATGAATCTTTGAGAGTCTAAATCTATGCCAGCATCCTAGAGAGGAATAGTGAGTTCTTATTTCTCCTTGATAAGTGAAAGTCATTTTTTGAATTCATAGTCAAAGCATTGCATATCATACTTAGGCAACATCCTAGAGAGGAATATCTTAGGTGTGAGGTTTGTGAGATTGGCATCCTAGAGAGGAATGATCCACAACTTAGGAGATACATTTTAACACATCTCAAACCCTATTATGTTAGATTGACATCATGGATAGGAACAATCAAGTCTCTTAGATTTGAAGTAGTTGGTGCATCATGTAGAGGACATTAGATTTTAGGTAGATCGTAATCCTCATAAGAGTTGAGTTAAACTAAACATTCATTAAACCTAGGATGAAATTGAATTTCTTCTTATTCATCTTATATCATCCTGATCCATAAGTCTCTTGTCATCAAATTCTTTTTCTTTTCTTCAATTTCCTTTAAAGATCATTTTTCATCACAAACTTGTTATCTCCAATTAGTCAGTGGGAGTAGATAGATCGAATTAATATTAGTCCTTTGGGATCGATATTCAACTCACTGTTGAATTATTACTTGATATGACTAGTGCACTTACTAGTGATATTTTCTTCATAATTAGCTTGCTTCACTAATCTATTCATATGAACTTGCTCAATATGGCCTAGTCTAGCATGTCAAGTGTTGACATCCACATTTCTATCAACAAACGATATAAATGAACTAAAATTTTGAATTTTTTTAAGATTTCAAGAATATAAAACCATTTAATAAGTAAGCAATGCAAATACAAATATTGTTCAACATTACATCAATACAACTAGAATTGAAAGTTAATACATATTCCAGCTTCTCTAAGCAAGATATTGAAATTAGATTTCGGCGAAAATCTAGAGCATAAAGGACATCATAAAGATATAAAACACATTCTTCGCAAAGGTCCAATTTGCATGTCTCAATGCCTTTGACCTCCACACATGCATTGTTGCCAATATAAATCCACTTTGTTCCAGCGCTAAATCGGCGAAAATCCATAAAAGAATCACATTCCTTTGCTATGTGGTTAGTTGCTTTTGAGTCTATAATCAACGAAGGACGAGAGTTAGCAACTAATGTATAGTTAGAAACATTTATATAAGTTTGTTCATAAAAGCATACCTATTTTTTTATGTTTTGACTTAGTGCATTAACGAGCGAAGTGTCCACATTTGTTACAAATATAATTGATATCAAACTTTTCACCACATTTATCATACTTGTTGTTTTTGCCTTTCTTATGTTTTGTAGCCTTCTCTTGATGTGGTGTTTTGGGTTTGAAACTTTGGCTTGTGCCCTTCTTACTGGATTCAGCAACATATGCTTGTTTAGAAGGTTTAGCTATTTCAAGACACTCTTCTTCCATTTTTCCACATCATTAAAAGTTTTGATACCTTCATTGTGTGAAATATTCAAAACCATTGGATCCCAACATTACAGAAGGAAATGAATCATTGCTTGAACTTGTTGATCGTCAATAAGTGTATGACCAACATTTTGTAACTCATGGATCATGTTCAATAATTCACGCAAATGTTGCCGCATGGTATGGTTGAGATGTGACACCAAATTCAAGTTCAAGCATGGTATTTTTTATGCATTTAATGACTTCCTCTTCTTCGAATATGTATTGCACTTTCCTATGCCATATGTCATCACTATCTTTATTCAATTTGTCACCCTAGTTCAATTCAGCTATTACTTCTTTGATGGTCTGGTTCTAGGATCATGTTAAAAATAAATTAGTAGTCTTGTACACAAGTCTTCTTGTCGCATATATTCAAAATCAATAAAATGACAATATTAAAGGATAATGATATCAAGTGATAGTAAAGCTCCCACTCATCTCCCACTATTCCAAAACTATTACCATGTTATATAAAATAATATAATCGTGCAAAGGTACTAAACTACTAATTTTGGATTAACCAAATATCCAAAATCATTAAAAAATATATAATGTGATAACATTCTATTTTTCACATTTTTGGTTAGGACAATCACAAATCCCGGTTACAACAATGGGAGCAGTTCCTTGCTTATGTAAGGTGCCAATTAGGGAACAACTATCCCTTCACCTAATCACCAAAATTGAAAAATATGTTATCATGTCAAGTAAACATAATAAATTTTGGAGATTGCACTAATAGTGCACCAGATAAATCGTAGAAGAGTGGAGGGGCCCAATCCACTTTAAATCCATCTTCTATAAGCAAAGGGAAGGGGATCGTTAGAAGGTCGTACTATCCATTAGGGAAGGAGAGTGCATGTACACATAATGTCACACGCCACTCAACAAAAAATACTACCACGACCATTATAAATTTTAGATGCATTATTTGGAAACTACATATGTCTCACAATCATAATAGACTTAGGTTTGAATCATTATTAGAAAATAAATTCCTGAGTTCATGAAGTATGCCATGGTATCCATAAGACTAATATACATAGCTAACAACTATACTTTCCAAGCATACAAATAACCACAAAATTCATTTAAAGAAATGAAAATTATTTATTACATTCTTGAGAACAAAATGTGTATGATAATAAGCATGCAAATAGCAATTTGTCACAAGTGCATATAAATACAAAACAATATGTCACGTGATTTAAAAATACATACATGTATAATGTTGGGTATATGATTAATTGTCATATCAATCATCATAAAGTGTTCCTTTTATATGCCCCATTTACATATATGTAACATCTTAATACTCATATAACAAGATTTTTGTGTTGTGACATCATACATATCTTTACAAAATAAGTTATTGCATAACTTTTGAAATATAAAAAAAAAATATGCAATATCATGTGGGAAAAATGTGTTACACTAAAAATCTAAAAAAATAGATTTCTAACATTAATAGGTGTAACATCTATTTTCTCCAAAAATGTCACAAAAATCTACATAGCACAATAAACTTAAATAATGTGCATAAATTCCATATTTCACATGAAAAAAGTTCATACTTTCATGTATAATTTGACTATGTCCATATAAAAAATATAATTATATAACATGCATGACTTGAATATTAATATTGCACATAAAGGGCATGAGTGATAACATTTTACATAATGGTAGATAATACTTGAAAAATATCTCTAGTTTTTTTTTAAATTATCATGGAAAACTTATGTGAAAAATAATCATAATAGCATTAATTTTCAACAATCATGACAACGCAAAAAATAAACTAAATTTAATCATTTAAATGTCATGTCATGTTCAACAATACAAGTCCTAGAATTGTTTTGTAATTTTCCAATGTAAAATGAACTCATTTTTTGCATTTTAATATAATTTCCCAATTTTTTTCTAATATACTGTAATTAAAAAATTGAACTGGCACGAAGTGGGCCTTAGGTGGCGCCTGATGTGGAGTTATGGGCCAAGGCCCGCACGCCCACAACGTGCATCGTGCAGGCCGAGCCCATGCTATGGGCCAAGTCCTGCACGGTAGTGTATGTGTTGCGCGGGCCTTAGCCCACGCCTCAATGCACACGTCGCACGGGCGAAACCTGCACAATACTACACAAGGGCGCACAGGCCCAATGCACAGTAATCCCTATTTTTTTAAGCAATCTTCATTTTTTTTTCAGAAAAAAATGTATATATTTGGGAAAATATATTAAAATATGTACCATAATTCTAGTTGATAATGACAACAAAAAATCCCGATTTCTCATTCCTCACTTGTGGTCATATAATCGAGGCGCAAAATTAATTAATGTTATTTTGCACAGCCAAAACGGAAACAAATAATGAGAAGAAACCATTTGTGGCTCTAATACCACTATAAGTTTCAGTAGGATAATAAGATTGGTATATTAATACCATGCAATGGAAATATAAAGTTTTTCCACATTCAACTATGTTGTATTTGTATCATCGTTGAGGTCTTGATCATAAGAGGAAGAAGGCCCCTTGTTCACAACCCAAAGTACTTCAGAACTTGGGTAGATATCCAAAGTTTGTGGACCTATTACATGATTACACCACCCTCGTAAATAACTAAACATCTTATATATTATAGATGTGCTATTTTTTTGGAAGTTCCAAAAACCACTTCGATAGGTGGTTATATTAACCATGCACCCATGAGCCCATCATGGATCGTTAACTCTATGTCCAACACAAAGTTTAGATTAGTTGTTGATTTTCCTAAAAAAAATTATTATGAAATAAAATATGAAACTTTTACCTTGTAATCCTGGTAAAATCTATATTGGGGAAAAAATATAATAGGAGGATTTAGATTTGTATTATAGAAGCAACAAGTATGCAAGTTCTAGGATTTATATGTAGTAAAAGCAATTGGAACGACTACTTAAATATTATGTGTCATGTATTTTATGCTAACATTTCACATCATAATAACAATACGAACATGTGTAGTATAAAAATTCACATCCAGTTACTAGAATAGAGAGAGAATTGATTGGTTGCTATTATAAGGTAAGTTGTTTTTCCTATTTTATGTATTCACCCTTTTGAATTCGATATGACTAAAATTGTGATATGTGTTGAATGTGCGTATTGATAACTTGATATGAAAAATATGCTTGTAATGGTTAAATATACTTCTACGCCTATGAAACTATGATAATAGAAAAAATGTGATTTATATGATGTGGAACTATATTCATTTGAATTTCCGATCAATATCATTCAAAATCTAATATTTGCTATATATAGCTATTATGATTTAATCATTTGTATGCATATATTTGTATCATGCATTTGCAAGAATGGTGGTTGGAGCTACATATTAGATCGCTGATCACGAAGGTTGAGTCATCTCTAGAATCCCAACCAACATTATTCCCCAATAATGGGATGAGGTAGAATGGTGCTAAGTGCCATGCAGAGTTATGTTGATCCGAAGGGGCCACCTCTAAAATCAATTTTATCATTATCTGATTTGTTCACCGATAGGGATGACCATACAAATTGCTCAATGGTGATCTATGCATTCATATGAGTTTGGTGCATATTTGCATTCATAAATTTGATACGTGTTAAATGATATCTAGTATAATTTGATTATGATTGTACTTAGAAGCATCTTGCATATACTTTGTGTGCTATTGTGTATCACATGTCTTATTTAATGTCTCTCTGAGTTAACTAAATGATAATATATAGCTATGAGTTATTAACTTACTTAGCTAGTGTCTCCTTACATTGTTGTTTCAACATTTTTAGATTAGTAGAGCTTGTTGAACGTATGAGTTGATAGCCTAGTCAGGTTGTAAAGTTCTTTTGAAGGCAAGTCATATAGGAGACATGTGTCTCTTGACATCTTTTGTACAAGATCTTTTGTCTCTCGCTTCCTTTTGTTAGGATTATGAGAGTATAGTATGTGTATGATGTAAAAGTAACTTTTGTTTCTTGTAAAAATAGTTTTTTATGAATGTTAACCATAAGTACTGTTCATTTACTCTAAATGATCAAATATAAATTGCTAGTAATTTTATGGCTATATCACTTCTTAATATTAACTGCAATAGACTTATTTTTTTCGGTATCAAACCCATCGGTGTCCAGGGCTACTAGCACCTTACTAATCTGATATTCGAGCGCAAGTGGAAAATTTATACCCTGACCAAATATGGTGACTCCAGGAATCAAACTCGGGGCTACTAGCTCCCGTTGATCCTAGGACACAATCCTGTTATCCAACTATGTCAACCATATTTTCACAATTGATGTGTGGTTTGTTACTTTTATAATAATATGTAACTGCAATATTACCATGTTTTCACAATCTTAGTTGGTCAACCGTGATATTCCATGATTTGTGAGTTAAACCAAGGTTTTTAATCGGCATAATTATGACTAGGATGACATAGTTATGCTTAGATCCGCTCATCAATGGTTAGGTTTGTCTACTTATGTTTGGAATGTTTTTGTGAGTTTGTATATGTAATAAGGTATGATCTTCGATATGTTTAATCAAATATATGTACTTTGATTGAATTTTCAGGGTCATGAGGACAAGAGGTGAAAGTTTGAGTCAAGATCATGATTCGAATAGGATCCCATCCCCGACTTGAGGGTGTCATCAAAGCTTTGAAAACAATTAGTAACATAATGAGACTGCAAGCTAAGCAAAATAAAATCATTAACATCAGAACTGAGAAACCTGAAAGCAGCTGCAAATGTATAGTAGAATAATTCAAGAAACTTGTTCCTCCCATTTTAAAGGGTACTTGTGATTCAGCAAATGCTAAGGGTTGGTTAAATAGGTTGAAAAAGATATTTTCTTCTTTATGTTGTAATGAGCCAGATAGTATTATTTTTGTTGAATTCATGCTTGAAGGCAACACTGAACAGTGATGAAAGACGACTAAACCTAGAATCTTGATTAACAATTCTAACTTATCAATGAAGAAATTTGTGAAAGTCTTCCTCAGAAAATATTTTTCCCACTATGATTGTATTCAGAAGGTAATTGACTTCCTTAAACTTGTAGAAGAAAATATGTGATACGAAGTGTGGGGTAAGATAGAAAATGACCATAGGTTAGGGCATAAAGTCAGGGTCATGCTTCTATAAAAGATTGTCTTCACTTTAAATTTTAATATTTATAAACCTAGCACACTCCTATCGCCGCAAGTATACGGAAATCATCGAGTACTTCAGGTATCGATCCACAGGGAAACTTCATTTTCACGTCTCTATTTTCACGCTTCTTAAAATAAGCTCTCGCGGTTGGGGCTTGACATTATAGGTTCAAGCCCAACCAGAATAGGTGAGGGGTAATCAATTGAGAACATGAATAAGTTTTTGGGTTTTAGAGAATGCAAAAATTAAAAGAAAGATAATTCCAATGATGAGAGGACACCAGAACTCTTTCCGCTCTCGTGGTGGAGGCTCAAGGCTTGACCCAATGTAATCTGGTCATAGTCACACACTCTCTCTCTCTTTGGGAGAAGAGCTCACCATCATAAATCCCAATAAAAGAATATAAATCTTGACACCCAAGTGTCAGAGGGGTACCGCCTCTCAGCGTGCACTGACCTCTTTTCCAAGGGGGACCTAAAGGTTCAACTAGAGAGATTTCTCAGTCGGAGCATCACCCTGCTCTCGCAGCGGTAACCTGATCAGCAAGCCCCACTCATGTGGCGTATACTCGCGGGGCCGACTAAGAGATTTATTCCCCAAGCTACATATCAAGCATCTCTCGAGGTCAAGGTAACTCGGGTCTCCTCTCTATATAAATCTATAAATCAACTCAAGATTGTTGTTGTTCGCTCCGAGTTAAACTCTAGATGTAGGGGCAAACTCTCACCTATCCCCTAACTCAGAAGGCATAACCTGGACTAAGATTCCCCCCAAACTTCATCACTAGCCTCTCGGCTCATTGTGTGAAGATGCCAACACTATAAGGTCCTTACGGACAGTGTGCACATGGGAAGAACCAAACATATCAACAAGAAAAAATAAAACATACAAAACCTTACATGTGATTCAACACACGAGATCAAGTAGGCGATATAGAAGATGAAAATCAAAACATTTCAAAGCATAATGGATAGAACAGAGGTTCCCCCAGAATTCCGACGATAGGAGCCAAGCCGGACACCCTAGGGCTAATAGTTACAAAATAAGGAAAGTCTTTAGCCAATGTAGTTCGCTGGAAAATAAACTAAGTACACAAAAAAATAGAACTCCAGCATCCATCCTCCCCCATGTCGTCCTCTCTCTCTCTTTTTATCCCCTCTGTGTCGTCTTTAGACCTCTCATGTGCTTCCCCAAAATTCGGAGGTGAGAAGAACTCCAAATCTGCAAAATCCCTAAAAATCTCGGCCAAGTGAGGAATCAGCTCCGCATATCCGGGTGTCAGTTATGGAAGTTACCTTGGTTCTTCGGCTGCAACCACAAAAACGGAAAGGATTTTAAATTTCAAATGCTCAAATCGCAGAAATAATGGGAATCAGTTAAAAACCCCCTAAAATTAGTTCAGAATCTCATAGTTCAAATATATTGATGCTGAATATTCAAAATACGAAAAATAAAAAAATAAATCAGCAGATAATGTTTACAAAAATAAAGCTAGGGGCAAGCTTTTTGGAGGTTGGGTTAAACTATTTAGGTGTACCTTTTCCTATCATCAATATGATAATTGATCCAGTATGATGCCAAGTTTGATGACTTATCAAGGTTTGCACCACATTTGATTTCTAATGAAGTTGAAAGGGCAAAAAAATTTCAGAGGTGCTTGAAACCTTCTATTAAAAATAGTCATAGCCTTGAAGTTACGAGTTTGCGAGGATGTTTATGAAAGAGCATCACTAGTAGAAAATGACTTACTCTCATATCACATGGATCACGAACAGCAAAGAAAGAAAAGAAATGTTGGGCAACAAATAAAACCGAGGAGTTTTGATTTCAAGAAGAAAAGAAATGATGTACCATTTCATAAGCAAATAATCACAAATTTAACCACAACGCTTCCAACGATGCAAAATATGTGGAAAAAAATTATGGTAATGCCTCTTGTCACAAAGAAATAGGAGCATTATTCGTAAGTGAAAAAGATGGATATTTTATTAAAAATGGTTGACTAATGAAACAACAACAACCACAACAATCAAATAAGATAATAGGAAAAGAAAAAGAACTAGTTGCCCAAGAATGGATATATGCATTATCCTAGAATGATGTTGACACCTAAGATGCAATAATCATTGGTGATCTTTTTATATGTGAACAATGGCACCTGTTTTGATTGATTCTAGTTCTGTACATTCTTTTATATACCTAAACTTTGCATGTGATAGGAAGACCAAAAGGAAACCAATGAGTTTCTGTTTAATGATTACTGCTACTCCTAATGGCAACCATGTCTTTGAATATTGTCTATAGGTCAAATAACTTACGGAAAAAAAAGGTCCTATGCTTAATCTCAAATGACTATATTTTATTAATTATTAGTTACAAATTTATGCATTTACCCTTAATTTTAACAGTTAAAATAAAATTCAAATAAGAAAATCAAATGCAACCACCGTGTTACCTCATCTTCTTCGTGGGCTCATTTGATTTTACATTTTTTTTATTTTTTATAAAATTTAATAGATAACTTTGAATATGGGTAAAAAGGTAAATGAATGAAAATAGAAATAAACATTTGAGGTTAAGTGAAAGTTTTTTGAATGCTGAGAGTATTATTAATTAGGAGGTGAAATAAAAGTTCATGGAGAAAAAGTAAACTTAATTTTATATTTATGATAATATTAAAAAGTATTTCATTCTATAAATTGACATCGTAATATGTTTAATTGCTTACACAAGTAATTGGATTATACATACTACAAATGTTTATTGATTCTAGAAACAAACTCAAATCCACCATCTTCAAAATGCAAATATTTCAAACTTCATCTAATAATGTAATGCATGCCTCTAGAAGATCAAACAATAAAAATGGTATTCGTTATGTTTACAAGCGATTTCTATAATTCGTTACAAATTTCTATATTTCTATAAACATGTCCTCATAATTTCTATAATTCTTTTACAAGTTCAGAATTTATGAGGACATGTTTATTTCACATATTTAGAGGGAGTAAATAATCCGTTCAGCAAGCTCCTTTCCCACAACTTTTACATACTTCTGCAGTTGCATCTTTAGTTCTTCCAAACCGTTCCTCTTAACTCGGCCAAATTTTCGCTCAAGCTCCTGGTATTGCGTAATGGCAAATGTCAGATAAAGCTAGTAACATAACAAGATTGCAGCTGTTTAGCATAAATAAAGAAAGCACATACTTGCAGCTGTTTAGCATAAATAAAGAAAGCACATATAACCTCCTGAATTTATGACTATAAACATGGATCACAATATCTTGGCAGGATATTTTGCTTTTCCTAATATGCAGACAATTATCAATCAGAAAGTGCCTATTATAGACATTCCATTACATACCCTTCATCCGATTTTTCATGCTTCATTTCCTTTAAAAAATTTCATGCTTTCATGTAAGAAAAACTAGACCGCATATTTGTGTCAACTCAATTCCTTACCCTTCGTCCATGAAGATATCAGCAAAATCTCTAGCTACAAACAAAAATATCTAGCTATTATGCATCTGTATGTGTAGTTCGTTAGAAACAATATCAGCACAAGCAGTGACTCCCATTTCCTGTGTGAAGACTCCAATATATATCTCATATATTGCAACCATAAACAACAGATGTCAAAGAAATAATTAATCAATAGAAAAGATTGAAGGTTTGTTGGACAGACCTTGAACATCACACGTGAACCATTTACGTTGAGCAAAATGTCACTAACATTAATAGCTCCTAGCTCATCAGTCATAGGCATATCACTGGATTCTGTGTCAGATTCATCTCGCTCAATTGTGTCTGGATCATCATCCCAAAGGGCATCTTCATCTATGTCTTCTCGGACAGTCTTATCAAAACTGGAACTCAACTGGCCAATAGTACGAGCAAGGTTTGTTGACATTGCAAGACTTTGCGTAACCAGATAGTCAGATAGGACAACATAGGGTTTTCCATCAAGTAAAGATTTTGCAATTTCAAATGGCACCCACCTGCAAGCTCAAGTTATAGCAATTAACAGAATTCACAGTACCAAACAACTTTACATAGCCATGTTATGCATCGGACTAGATATGGCAAGAAGAAAGGAGACTCGTTTGAATAGCAGAATAGTGCACGTTCAGATAATCATGCATGATAACATAGGGCAACCTCATATTTTATTAAGTATTGCACCAATGAAGATGTTATGCATCAAACTTCTAGATAGCAAATAATTCACAATACTAAACTTTTATATAAAATGTTATGCATCAGAAAAATCATGGCCAGGTAAAAAGGAGATCGCATGCTTTTAGTTCTTTCTAAGGAGGCACATGCTTTTAGGCAACAAAGACAAATGCTATCGACTTTCTCAAAAAAAGAACTTCCATACCAACCATGCTGGAAATTCATGAGTGAAAAAACATGAAGTTGTATGCCAATAGATCAGCAGAAAAAGAATCGAGATTCAACTTCTTACACTCTGGTTACATACTACCAAGTATGCTCAAAGTTTATTTGTTTTTTTTCCTTTTCATGTAATGGATAAGCCAAGATATAAGTTTTACAGCAAAAAGAACTACAAGTATGATGGCCTAGGAGAAAACACCATCACATATTCTGATTGTGTCATACTATACCTATTATTTAATGAGAAAGGATGATTAACAAAGAGTGATATCATCAGCCGTTTAATGAATAATCAGGAATAAGTCCTACAGAGTATGGAGCATAAGAAAAGATAACTAGTTACATAATCAGCACAATGACTTCCACTCTCCAATTAGTGCATGAGCATGTAAAATAATATTTTCACGTGGCATTGTCCTCCTTAAAAAATTGTATAGTTCCAATGCGGTCATATTGCCCAAAGGATGCATAAAACTTTGCCTGCTTTGACTTCGATCTATATGTAATGGTGTTAGATAGAACAACAACAACAATAACAAAGTTTTATCCCACTAGGTGGGGTCGGCTACATGGATCATACGACGTCATTGTGCTCTATCAGTAACCAAATAATGGTGTTAGATAGAACATCTCTTCTAAATGAGTTTCAAAATTCATCTTCAATTTGTACATATCCAGCCCATTCGCGCCACATTCCAAACATCCAGAGTGATCCGACACCCGGTAAATAAATATGCCATATCTTCCACCTCTTTTTGACATAGACCTAAAAAGGTGCTAACCATAGTGGGACTCCTATGGGCATTGAGAAGCTATATGAATATCTTGATTTTTAGAGGAATAGAATCAGCAGGGTGTCTGTCAATAGAGTCGTAAGCCTTAGCAAAGTCTACTTTCCCTATAAGAACCCTTTACTACTTCTCGCCATCCTGCCACCACAGTTAATGCGACCACATGGCTATCCAAGATAGAGCGCCCACAAATAAACAACTGGAAAGGTGAAATCAAACCCTCCATAATTAAGCAATGTCTAGTTGGCCATCACCTTGGAGACCAATAGCTCAATTGCATTTGAGAGGGCGATTCGACGATAATCAGTAAATCCCTCATGAGAAGAATTTTTTGGGAGGAACAAAAAGAATTGATTCAATCTATCGAATCCCCTATTATCAACAAAAAAATCTTTAAAAACACCCATAATCTTGTCTTAGAGAAGTGGCCAAAATTTCTTAAAGAAAAGAATTGGGAAGCCATCCGAACCCGAGGACCCCTCTGCCTTTCAGCCCTTTAGCATTATCCATACCTCATCAACCAAAAAAGGAGAGACAAGAGAAACCTGTTATGCCTCATCTAGAACCTCAACACCTACTCCATCTTCTCACTAGTAATAGATCGAAAGTATTCGACAGCAGCCTGCTCCATGAGCTCTTGTCCCATAATCTCAGTTCCATCGATGTTAACTGTGTCGATCTTGTTCTTTCTTCTCCGTCTACTAGCGAAAAGATGAAAGAAGTGGGTGATGCATGAATAATCCAACATCAGGCTTGCATTTAGGTTTATTTTAGTTAATTTTGTCATGGCATAAATCATTTTGTTAGGTTATTTGCTTTTATTTCTTTAAGTCACAAATCTACCCGAGTTTCCTATATTTGTTGTCTAGGACTGATATATGAGTCATGCCTCAGTTGTATGCATGACTTGGAGTTCAACTTATGAATTGAGCCCTAGTTAGATTTGTTAGATTAGATCATGGTAGTCTACTATTTAGTTTCTGTTAGGAGTCTTGTTTTATTTCTGTAGGAGTCTTCCTTTTCCTATTCTGTTTAGAAGTCCTAGCTGGGGTGAAATTAGTGCTATGCAACCCTATAAAATAGGTTCTGGAGAACTGTTTTGGGAATTATTTATTCAGATATCAGAAATAAAATTCTCTTTATTAGAAACCTTGGTGTTTTCCAAGTTGCAGTACAGATTCGTCTAGCTCTGTGTTGGCCTGAAAATTTTATTTCAAGCCTGTTCTTCCTCTTTGCGTGTCAGTTTTGATACATTTAAGTGTATCAGGTTATTACGGTGACCTGCAGAAGTTAACTTTCTGCTGCTGTGCCGTTATTATTCCACATCAAGGACACACTAGGAAGCAATAATGAAGCTACGGAAGAAAAATACACTCAAATCATAGTCAAAATAGAAAATTAATGAACTTGTCATGGGTTATAATAAAATTTAATGAACTGTAAAATAAACTTGTAACGGCCCATGATAGATTTGTAATGGCCCGTGACAGGAGCCTAATTTGGGTTTTACAAGGTTATCACAACCATTGAAGTTGAAGCAGTTTCGGATGATCTTATGGGTCATCAAATGATATTCAATGGGGCAAGATAATAATTATGACCTCGAAGGTACATTGAAGTTTGAATTATGTTTCGGATCGTCATATGGTTACAGGTCGTAAGTGAACAAAAACAACAATTGTCATGTTTGAGTATCCCAATTCACGAGTTGTTATATTCCATCATCGGGTATTAAAAAGTTCTTCACAGGTCACTAACTCACGAAATTCAATCAGAGGTCACAACAACAAGCCCTGATTGATTCATTCTCACTCAAACTTAAAATTTTTAAAGTAATTTCAACGGGAAAGGAACTCTTATTCAAATTGTTTGAAGATCAAAAGAAATCATAATTGAGAAGATATGGAGGTGTTTTAAAGTTTTTATTCTCAACCCCGAAGTGAATACAAATTTAAAAGGGATTCCCTTGTTTTGACTTGGAAAGATTTCTAAACTTTCTTAAACTCTATAGAAACCCTAAGGACCCTTATAAATATACATGTTCAGAGCCAAAATTCTCATTCTAAGAGCCTAGGGCTATAAATAAATATACATGTTCAGAGTCAAAATTCTCATGCTAAGAGGCAGCCTATGCCTACAAGCCAAGAACATAATTTTGTTTATCTTTTATCTATTAGTTCTTCGTAGTAGTCTAATTTCTAGAACAAACTACTAGACCCTCTTCGTTATATTGATTATAGTTTATTTGATTCTTATAAACATGAATGCCTAGTGCATTGGTTTTCTTTAGTTTTGATTGAATTAATTAATTGACTATTGACACGTCCTCTATTAGTCTAATTGAAGCAGTACATGTTCTTAGCAGAGCCAGTATATCTAATAGACTCGAGAAGGAGTGCTCTGAGTTTATTCAAATTAAACATAGTTGATTCTACCTGAAATGAGAGTTCATAATATTAGATGCTCTTAATTCATCTAAGAATTGAATCTAATTATCATTGCATGAACCAGAGGTAGATAAATTTGTTCCTAATCTGATCACACTCTAAGACCCTAGGCATAATTATTTAAAATTAGTTTAATTTTACTTTTCTGCTATTTTATTTTCTACTCCTTTTTACTAGAAAACAAAGTGATCTCCTATTAACTTCTGAAATTAGATAGTTAGTTAAGCTAATTCTTCATAGCATCGACAATTATTTACTCTTACATTTTATTAACTAGTGCACTTGCTAGCATTTTTGTCTGTTAACAATTCTTGAACCAAATTTTTGGCATCATTGCCGAGGACCAAAATCTTATATTAGTGAGTATTGGAATCTCAATCTCTTAGCCATAGTTGTCATGAATGCTGCTGCCTCCACCATTATGATCTTCCTGCTTGAGCACCTCTGAAAGAGAGTTGCATCCTCTTCCAACCGATCAATCCCTAGCGAAAAAATGCTCGAAGACATTCCAATATTAAGAACAATATTTAGGTGGCCAAAAATGAAAGAGAAAGTTGATGCCGCTAATTAGTCACCAACTCCCAAAAGCTCATATCTAAAAGCCAAGGCATTTAAAATTTGAACCAAGTTCGACAACTTATTCCATCAATTGGCTGTCACATGATGGGTGTATGATTTGAGGACGCTCGTCTCTCGTCGATCCACATATACTACATGTATGTGCTATGGATACCGATGCTGGTGGAGCGCCGAATGGACACTCTCAGGAGCAGATTTTTCTGGCGAGGTTGTGGAGCAGACAGGTCAGGGACACACTTGATGGCATGGAGAGAGATTTGTCGGTCTTTGTCTGATGGCGGCCTCGGGGTTCGGAACCTACGCTAGACCAATCGAGCGCTCCTTGCCCGATGGGTAGGTCGGATTATGGGACCAAGGAGGGATTTTTGGAGTTTTGTTTTTTCTACATGCTATGGCCGAGACCTATCATGGGAGACATGACCCCTCCTTCCACACGGTGCGTCAGCATTTTGCCGAAGGGTGTCCACTATCCTCCTGCAGATGAGATCTTTCTTCCATGCTTCCTTGGGATCCAGGACTGGCTTTGCATTCTAGAGTCATCAGTGGACACCAGGTGATACACTAGCTATATCATACCCTCGGTTGGCGGCAATTTCAGCATACCCTCGATAAGCGAGTATTGGACAGTGACAGACATGATAGGAGGCGGGATATGGGCACCACAGTTTAGAGGGGGACTGTCATATTAGCATTTTGAGGAACTCCTTCGACTACTAGACTGGCTGTAGAGATATTGCTCAGATGCGTCCGCGGCAGATGGCTGGCAGTGGTCATCTGGCCATTACTCGGCAAGAGGGGCTACAAACAGTTACTCCTTGGAAGCACAGCCCCACAAGATATCAGAGTGGACAGCCTATGCATTTGGCGCTCACGTACACCACTCAAAGTAAGGATTTTCTCCTAGCTGTTCAGACTAACTTCTCACCAGGGCGTACAAGGTGAGATGGGCCCCATAGGCGGACCGCACATGCATCCTATGCGCATCGGCGGAGGAAGACATCGCACATTTATTCTTTACCTGTCTCGTTGCCCGAGAGATGTGGTGCCGCATGGGATTCGTGGGCATTAACACATCGGGAGCGGATAACTTCTGGGAATCATTACGAGGCCTTTGCAAGCGAGAAAAGCTGGGATGGCAACGTGTATGGGCAAGATCCATGGCTACTACATGGACAATTTGGCTCCAACGTAACCGCATGGTTTTCGAGGGGGATAGGTGCTACATAGAGAACATTGTACACCACATTTTTTGTCTACTTAGATAGTGAGGTTTTGGGTAATATTTCTACTGTTTTTTTGGGAGAGCTTCTTTTGGCACCGCACTCTTACACATACTTGTACATCTTCAGCTCTTACCTTAATACAAGCGGATGATTATCAACTCGTATAGTCATCCTTTCTTTCTTCAAAAGAAAAAAGAACACCCGCAAGAGAGCAACCTCCTACACCAATCGGAACGTCCTAGCCATCTCCATAAGAGCATAGAAGCCGATCCAATTTTGACTTGGTCGTGCTCGATTGTTAATTGCGGTATCAAGTAACCCTTGTTTGTTGATAAACCTACAAAGTTCTATGCACCTCCCCAACCACATATGTTATCTAGCTTGTCCTATATGTTTAATGTGACTTAGAATCACCACCCACAATGTAATACCCCAACTATGTGGTCCCAGCCCATTGACACGTGGCAGCCTCCCATTCCACCCCTAAACCCACTCACTTTCCACTTATAAACCCCTCTTCTACCACCAGTTTCTCTTTCCTCCGAAAATTCCCCATTTTTGGCATAGTTAGTGTCACCAAGAGTTCGAGGAGTTACCTAAGGAGCTCTTCTTCATCCCAACAGGAGATCAAAGGGGAGAGGTGACAAGGTTGCAACAGGATCAAAGGGAGAGGTCTGCCACAAGTTGAGAAGGAAAGAAGGAGAAGAGAAACAAGTAAGAAGAAAGGAGTCTTAAGAGAGGAAATTAGGGGAAAGCTTGGATCTAAGGTATGTAAATGGGGATCCTCTCCTTCTAATATGTTTGATTGTTCAATTGAAATCAATTGTACATGAGAAGGAGGAAGAACTTAGGATGAAACTTAGACTTCATGCTATAGGACAATGAATCAATTCATGCATGTTATATGTTTGGAGAAATGCATGTATGAACTAGGGTATATGTGAAACCAAGTTGAATGATGTATGATGTTGTCTACTATGTAATGCTTTGTTTATGCTCTAATTTACATGAAAAACTAGAAGGAAAGACCCACTATAAGTTAGAAATGTATTTGGAAGAAATCATGTCAAAATAGGACTCAAAAATAGGACTTTCGGGCGACCGAGGCCCAGAATCGGTCGACCGAAATCGAGAGAAATAGGAAAAGAGTGTTCGACACGATTTTCGGTCGACCGGTTTTGAGTTTCGGTCGACCAATTCTGTGATCCAAAACTTACATAGCTTCGACACGATTTTCGGACGACCGAAAGTGAGTTTCGGTCGACCAGACCAAGGATGGTCCAGGACTTTCGGTCGACCTAAAGTGAGTTTCGGTCAACCGAAACTACAGTTTTCAGGATGCTCAAGAATTGTGTTTTGTCCATCCGATATCCAAATAATTGATCGTTTTAGGGCTTTTCACACCCGTACGTGAAAGATCTTAATATACCAAGTATGTCATATTCCATCATTGTTTTATATGACCCCTAAAATGCTAAAGGATCTTAAAGTAAGTACATAGTTGCAATGTCACGTTATTGATTGGTGTATTGTGAAAACCTAGACGCGATATGTATACTCAGCCGTAACTAGGTTAAAAGATGAACCATGTGATGCTTGGTTGATGATTGATGTATTGTAATTAAAAGATGAATTGGGTTTAGTTTTGGTACATCGTTAAAGAGAGAAGTAAGGATCTTCATTGAGAATGATGATGTGCTTCTCGGGCAAGTAATGTCTTCACCAGATGTGGTGATGTGCTACCCAGGGCAAGTAATGTCTTCACCAGACGTGGTGATGTGCTACCCAATACCCAAAGGTGGGGTGATGTGGTCTGATCAACCAGAAATGTCGTTGTACCAGAACCCCCAATTAAGATAAGATAATTAAAATGGACATGTGACGCGGGGACGGCTCAAGGGAAGTTAAAAGTGAACTTCTAAGTTGTCACATGATAAGTAAGATGAAAGATGAAGAAAGAAGACATGAATGAAGATGTTAAGCCCAAGGGGCTATGTGCATTGAAAGTCAATGCAAAGTAAAGATATTCATGTCTAAAGAGCATTATATTGATAATGCTAAGTATGGTGCATTATATTGATAATGCCAAGCAAAGTAAAGTTAAGATGAATATGTAATGCATTATATCGATAATGCATAAGCAAGATAAAGAAAGAAAGTTAAAGATAAATGATAGACTTAAAGTAAGTCATTGAGCATAAAGTGCTATGATGCTAAAGTAAAGTAAAGATGATGATCATATGATGATCATAAGATTGGGTTAAGAACCCTATGATATGCTCTATGCCATGTATGATGTTATATGCTCGACATGTAGGTCTTTGCATATATGGGTGATATGATTCATCTATCTCTTCGGCCTTTACATACTCTAACGGGATGAAAGTCCCCTGCTCCTGGATCCTGCAAGTACGAAGTAATAAAGATGCTATATGACGATGGTGATGCTCATAATGGCCAAAGCACATGGTTAGGTGTTGGATTTGCTGTAGAGTCAAGTTATGTCATGTATCGTCTTTCTTTTGGACTATGTATCGCCTTCGGGCAAATGTTGTAAACCTTATGTCTTTTTTCATGTCATGTGACCTTTATGGACAAGTTATTGTATGCTTAAGTCAAGTACTTGGATTATGTTATCTTGGATCAATGTCAAGTGTCTTCCGCTGATTTGTACTCGTGTCATGATCTCAATTGTCTTAGTCGATTTTATTTTATATTGATCTAAGTTGTATTATTCTCTTGAGTTTTTCATGTGGTTTGACCTGAACTGTCAATGGTCAAGTCAAGTTTAAATGTCCCGTAGCGTCCCGGAGACCGTTCCGAGCATGTGGCGGATATCGATTCGTCCGCGTGGCGGGGTGCGTTTTCGGGGCGTTACACACAAGCTTGGAGACATCAATGTGTTACTCTCTCCTCTTGTAGCAGGTCGTGCTCACCGCTAGAGATTGGGCCATAAATGTAATACTCATAGGGAATGGAGTGGACCCCACCAGGTCACCAAAAGCTATTTTCATTGGACCTCATTTCCCACTCATCATCCAGTGTAAAACCCCTAACCTCCTTGTCCTCTCTCCTCTCTTTGTTTCTCATGCCAACAACCTAAAAAAATGGTAAAATGAGGATCATTTCCTCATGTGTAGTAGAAGAACAAGGTGAAGAGGTGGCATCATCATAGGATCAAGGAAAAAGGATAGATTGATAGCTGGAAAGCAAGGAGAAGAAGAGAGAACAAGGAAAAGAAATGAAGGAAGAGGAATTTAAGGCATTAAAAAGGCATCAAGATTAAAAGGAAACAAGGTATGTAGAGGGGATCCTCTTCTCGATTTGCATGTTCTTAAGATTAGCATTGGACTTAATAGAAGTCCATGACGTCATGAGAAGAACTTAGGAAAACTTAGATTTCATGCCAAGGTTCCACATGATGCATAGGTGTTGATGCAATGCATCATGTTTGAACGCTACGTTATGAATGTGACTATGTTCTTATAATCATACCTTCACTATGCTCAATTAGTAAGCATTCATGTATGTCATGAAACTTAGGGATTTATATGATAGAATTTATATGGCAACTTAGAAACAAAACCCTAGGATCACATTGAAATTTCAGTGTTCCCCAATTGTCGGTCGACCCACCGATCAAACCGACATCGACCGCTCGAGAGGTCGCTTAAATAATATTGACCATTGAAGAACTGACAGTCAATCAATCGAACATATCAACCTCGACCGCTCAAGAGGCCGATTGAATTGACACGTAAGTAATATAGGCGTCAATCGACCCACCAGTCAAGCTGACCTCGACCGCCCGAATGGTCGTTCAAATAATAGAATCATAGAATTAATCTCGACCTCGACCGTATCGACCTCGACCGCTCAAGAGGCTGATCGAACTGACACATACGTAATATAGGCGTCAATCGACCCACCAGTCAAGCTGACCTCGACCGCCCGAATGGTAGTTCAAATAACAAAATCATAGAATTAGTCTCGATAGAACCGACCTCGATCGACGAAAGAAGAAACTTCAATTGGTTCATGCTGAATTAGCATGTATGATTAATTCAAACTTAAAATTGTGTTTAAGTTATATGCTTATATTCTTGGCATGTATAATGATCAAAGAAAGTAGGCCATGTCTCATTCCTTTACTTATGAATAAATGGAACATGATATGTTCCCCAATGGTCGGTCGACCCACTGGTCAAATTGACATCGACCGCTTGAGAGGTCGTTTAAATAATATTGACCATTGAAGAACTGACAATTAATCAACCGAACGTATCGACCTCGACCACTCAAGAGGCCGGTCGAATTGACACATACGTAATAAAGGCATCAATCAACCTACCAATCAAGCTGACCTCCACCGCCCGAGTGGTCATTCAAATAACACAATCATAGAATTAGTGTCAATAGAACCGACCTCGATCGACGAAAGAAGAAACTTCAGCCAGTTCATGCTGAATTAGCATGTATGATTGATTCAAACTTAAAAATGTGTTTAAGTTATATGTTTATATTCTTGGCATGTTTAATTATCAAAGAAAGCAGGACATGTCTCATTCCTTTACTTATAAATATATGAAACACAATATGTTCTCTTATATTATTTTATTTTTTTGAAAGATGTTCTCTTATTTATACTTATGTTGTAGTCAACGATATTGTTTGATGTATTAAAAAAACTAGAGATGATATGCATGCTCAGCCGTAATTAGACTAAAATATGAACAATATAATGTTGATTGATGTATTGTAATAAAAGATGGATTGAAGTAAGTTATGAGCACACTCTAAGTTTGGGAGTTTTAAAGTTTCATCCAAGTGAACACTTCCTGGAAAAAATTTTCGAAACCACAAAGGTGCATCCTTGGCCTAATAACCTAATTGAGGTAGTGTATTAACCATCGATCATACGAGATAATAAAAGAACATGTGACCACGGGGACGATTTTATTGAAGTTAAAATGTTAACTTCCAAGTACTGTCACGCGATAAATATTGAAAGATGAAGAACATTTGACATGAACTATATGTTAAGTCAAATGGGCTAATTGCATTGAAAGTCAGCATCGTCTTAGCCTTCCCTGACCAGGATCGCTCCCACACCTGCAACGTTCGTGATCGGAGTGTCAAATACGTGTCCAAGTGGTATTATATTGATAATGTCTAAGAAAGTTAAGAACTAAAGAATGCATTATATCGATAATGCATAAACAAGAGAAGAAAGCAAGCATGATGAAAGATTACTTAAGTCATGAGCATAATATGCCAAGTGGAATTATGCTCTATGTTTAGTAATACGTTTAGATGCATGACATATAAGTCATGATATATAGGGATGACATGATTAATTTTTGCATCAATCACAAGGACCTGAGCTGACCCACTCGCGTCAGCGACCCGCTCGTGTTTGCGGCCCAAACTCCACGTCGCCGGGAGCCCCATCCCGGCGGCGCCACTCACTCCTCCCTCTCCTCACTGACGCTCTCTCCTCACCTCCTCCTTCGCGCGACCTCCCCCCTCGCATGACCTCCACCACCGCGCGATGCCCAAACGGCAATCGCGCCCACTTTCACGTCGCCAGGAGCTCCATCCCGGCGGCGCCACCCACCTCCCCCTCTCCTCCCCGCCGCTCTTTCTCACCCCCATCAACAATGAGACCACG
>LTAE01004353.1:0-14950 GCA_001647135.1 Pontederia paniculata | reverse complement strand
ATGGGTAATTTGGCTTCAGCGCAACCGTACGTTGTTTGAGGGTGAAAGATGCTATATAAAAAAATATTGTACATCATATAACTTTCTTACTTAGAGAGTGGGGCTTTGGCTGACACGTGGCGTGTCATTTTTATTTTTTTAGGAGTCTTTTTGGCACTGCTCTCCATCTCATACATGTAAATTTCTCGCTTTTTACATCAATACAAATGGGTGACTACCAACTGGTGTAGTCACCTTTCCCCTTTCAAAAAAAAAAATTTGCCTCAATCTTTACATATTCTAATGGGATGGATTTTCATTGCATCAAGATCCTGTCAGTGAGAAAGAACGATGATGCTTCTGATGATGGCATGGCTCATTATGGACAATGCACGTAGATGAGTTATGGTCATTTGCTTATGTTGTAAAAGACTAAGTGTGGCCTTCTGGCAAGTTATGAAAATTTAATTAAGTTGCCAAGTGACCTTTATGGTTTATGTATGTTGTCACAAGTCTTGCGTCTTGGGTAATGACAATGTAAAGTTGTTCTTATGATTCAAGTCTTTCATTGATTTTATGCATGTCATAATCTTGTTTACCTTTCGTTGATTGTCATGTCCCGATCTATGTTATTGTCTTCCGCTTTTATTTCATATGTGTTGACCATGTTGGTTAATGCTCAAGTCAAGATTTATTATCTTGTATCGTCTCGGAGACCACTTCGTGCACGTGTAGGGCATCGATTCGTACGCATGGAGGGCAAAGTGATGAGCATTGAACTATCAACCCGCAGACTCCTGTAAGACCGAGATACAATAATAAACAAGAAAAAGCTTGCAAGTGTAAACTCACCACTCCATCCAATTAAGGAAACTACCGATGTGTCAGCTCAAACTAATCCATCCACTTTCCACCAATTCGCTTCAACATCCGCTCAGTATAGGCTAGTAACTTAGATTCCTATAGTAAGATCATGCATGTCATCCACTTGATAAGCTAACTATTCAAAACTTTTCGTCTTCTAGCGCCCCAGCCTCCTAACATACCAACTTAGTATTTTCATTGGAAAACAACTGGGGGTCCTTGTACTCCTCGATATCACATTTGGTCGTCCATTGAAAGGTTTAGTGGCAGGAGCCACATGTTTTTCCGATGATAGCAAGCATACATAGTCGTCGCAACCTCCTGAATCGACCCCATGACTTGCATAGCAATGTCTCATCTAATTCATCGATCTCCAATTGCATATAATAGTCATAACTAGTATTGAATAGTCGGATAACGAGTATGTTGAAAGTCATCTCCATAGCAACAAAAGGATCGATAGAGGCAACACCCTTGGTCTGCAAAATAGTCTTTCCATGGGGTGAGACGAAGCTTATTATGATGGGGAAATAGAATGCCTAGAGATCCACAATCCAGCCCCTTAATCCAAACACGGTCGGTAACAAGAACCCCCTCAACTTTTGGTGTGCAATATGTTCTATTCCAGCCCCTAACAGGACAAAAGCCATGTTCGTGTTTGGATGGACCTGAAGGAGTTTAGGGTGTACTATTTAATGGCCCAGGGTTGTAGGTGTTGAGTCACATTCCTGTATGGGCCCAACCTTATTGGGTTCCACATGTTCAATCTCCCGATGGGTCACATGTGTCTCCAAATCATTAGGTGGACCTTATTGGGCATAGGATTAGATGGACCTTATCGGGCATAGGATTGTTACATGCTTCGTTGTGCACTCGAATGTCAATTAGTGAACCATGATTTGTCAAACTCATCGAAACAATCCCCTTGCGTAGTAGGAATCTAATAGATGTACATCAATTGCTTGTCCAAGTGATGCACCAAAAATTCATCGAGAGGGATCATCACATGACCCGAAGGGTCTCCAGCCGTAGCTTCTTCCATTCAGTCCTTGATGACAGGGAATTCACTCACTATTTTTATATGCAAAGGTTACACTTATTCATGAAATTCCGCATCATTTACATATATTGCCACACATTTTTACAACCTTTGCAACATTTGAAATTTCCTGAACATAAATACATATTTTCGCTCCAAAGACTCTTTTAAGATCTGAATGATTAATGCTTGATTTCTCCTACAGGAATTTATCCAAGGTCAAACGACATTTGTGCTGGAAACTGTATCTGGGGGTACCTGTGCCGGAAACTAGACCTAGGGGTACCTGCGCGCCACTACATGCCAAACGCCACTAGAAGACAAATATGAAATAGAATCTGCAGATTCCTCGACCAACTTTTGTGGTCCAAATGAAGAAGGTTCCTTGGCAGCTTCCAAAGAATATTAGTAGGGCTATGCAAAGGACAAGTGGCATCTAATGATTGAAAAAGAGGGAGAGGATAAAAGACACATGATGACAACTTTGCAAGGGGTTCCCACTTCCGAGAGGAATGGAGCCACAATTGGAGACAGCTTGAAGGTTTTACCAGCTGAGGAGAGATCCAGAGTTGGTATTTTTTATATGGTTTATTTCATATTTTAGTGAGGGGATTCCGCTCCACATCCGAGAGGAAGGTGGGAGGAGCCGCCGCCATTGCTGAGAAGAGAAGAAGAATCAAAGCTGAAAAGGAGGTTTTAGGCTAGGATTTTGGGGAGTACATTGGTTTTTATTCTTGTAATTCCTATCTTAGTTGATTTCTAATGATGAACTCCTACTTTAATGAGTGTTTGATGCATGTAATGGATGTTTTAGGCTAAACGATTAGGTCTGACATGGGATGATTTGAGAATATCTACTTGCTATATGATCTTATCTTTTAATGCATTTATGTTTTCATTTGACTTTCCAATCTTTCCTTGTGTTATGTGCTTTGTGTATGTGTTGATTTTTATGCTATGAGCTGCTAGCTATCTATTCCATGGAGGGTTGAGACCGAGAGGGAGAACCCATTTCATTTGGGAATATATAGTGTGTATTTCTTATTCATGGTACTTTACATGTATTGATTTTGAATGTTGTGAGCTAAATGTTGTCCTATCCTTGATGGAAGGTTGAGACCGAGAGGGGGAACCTTTTCCATCGAAGTAAAGTAGTAGCTAAGTCTTATCTTTGTTATCTTGTAGTTGGAATGTCATCCATATCTTATAGCAACCTTGTCCAAAAGGACTACAAGGATCCGAAAGGGGAGTAGGATTTTAACGAAGTGTGGATTTCATAATATCTACATGGTGTTGACACCGAGAAGCTCAACCCCTTCATCTAAGGTATTTGTATGAGACCGAGAGGCTCCCACGGATACCTAGGGTTGAATGGAGAGGGGTTATCCATAGCATCGAGAGAGTTATGTGAGAAGCCTCTAGGGATTTAAGTTCAAGCCTTGACTGCGAGAGTAGCTGGGTTTGATTTCTTAATGTCTCAAGTCGACATTATTTGAGCTTCATATGTTCATTAGCAAGTAGGACTCGGAAATGATTCTCATGTCCCGGTTGTTTTCCCTATTTGAGTGATTCAACTTCCTTCGTATTGATTCTATTTTTACTCACCTTAAATCTAAAAACACTAAAAAATATTTGTTTACTTTCTTTTTCAGATTTTAGTTCTATCTCATCTAATTTTCTGCACAAAATATTTTTCTCCTTGATTTAAAATGATTCTCATGTCCCGGTTGTTTTCCCTATTTGAGTGATTCAACTTCCTTCGTATTGATTCTATTTTTACTCACCTTAAATCTAAAAACACTAAAAAATATTTGTTTACTTTCTTTTTCAGATTTTAGTTCTATCTCATCTAATTTTCTGCACAAAATATTTTTCTCCTTGATTTCGGTTCGTGGTAGAATAGAGTGATTGCATTGTGAAATTCTAATTTCCCTGTGGATTCGACCCTAAAATACTACAAGGATAATCGTATACTTGCGATTGGAGTTATGTATTTAGGTTTATTTTTAAGACTTGTTGATATCCTGTTTCTATCCAGGTGCCCCCAGGTCTAGAGTTGTCTAAGTCTTGACGTTCTGAAACCTGGTACCACATTTTATTGTCGAACACAATTTCTGCTCATCAGTCCTCAACCAACTGCTCCTCGGGATAAGTCGACATTATGATGTCAACCCTAGATAATTGAGTTGATATGTCTTGGGTGGTCACGTGGGAGATATACTTCAGGTGCCACACCCAACAAGATCTCACTAAAGGTCGTGGGCCATCATTGGAGACGACATCAGATGGTCTTCCTTTCCTCCTCCATGAACTCCAACTTGTAGGTACGTCTAGATGCACGAATCATTAAGGAATCAAGGATGACTACCAAATCTTGGAATTTGACTGTCATGGAGATTGCAGAAATGTCCTAAGCACCAACTGGCCAGATCATGGCATTCCTGATACCCAATGGCTTAACAATAGATGTCAGCGCCTCATGATATCTGAGGTGGAGAGGGAGCAGAAATAGAATTGCCACCTCTCGCGGCACATCACTAACACCCAAACTCCAAGCTCAATGTCCGATAACCAAAGATCGGATGATATCACCATAGTAGAAGATGGAGATGTTAAAGGAGAAGTTGATGTAACAAGAAAGAGAGAGGGACATAAGTATAATCAACAAGAAAGAGGGAGGGATAGAAGCAGGAGAAGATAAGCCGACAGAGAATAAGGAGGCGGTTACCAACCGAAGGCATAGCCGGCAACCTCCGGTGAAGTCCCCCGCTTTTGTTGGCCCAATCTATCAAGGAAAAAAGAATCAATTGTGCCGTACTATACATACCTATGATAGTAATATCTTGTTATCACCCTCAAAAAGAAAGTTAGATTTCACTATATTTTGGCTATTTAGTGTCGCAAGAAATTGTTTTGCTAGCTTTAGATTGGTTGATTTGGGCGAACTCCACTAGAATAACATGTGTTAGCCGTTAGAAAATTGTGACATTAGCTTTTGATTGATCGATCATGAAACCTCCTTTATGATAACATGTATTAGTCATGTTATCTGAAAGTTCGTCATTTCATTGTTGCCTCCAAATGGAGATATGTGTTCCATACAAGTGTTTTTCTTCTTTTTTGATTAATATATTTTTTAGAATTTTTGTTTTCGAAATACATGGATGTGTTTTGATAAATAAAAAATATAAGCATGCCAACAGATACATATACAAGAAAACAATGGAACATGAATGTACATGGAAGTCATGCTACATTAAAACCTAGTGACATAATCCTAACAGGTAAAAAATGAGCCTCTCAATAAAAAAGTAAAAACGAGACCTACTTGTAACGAAGAGGGCAAAGGAGCTCAGATGGATGATATGCTGCTTTGTATCTCATTTTGCTGCAGGAGTGAATGTAATAACCAAGATAATAGAACTGAAAGCTAGGACAATGTTTTTGAGTCTCTTTAACCCAGTGAATTTCCTGCAAGGCTGAATACTTTCCAAGTGATAAGAAGGCGAAGTCAGGGTCCCAAAACAAGTACTTACTTGACAAACATCTTGGAAGTATATCGACAACACCAACTGCAACAAGCTTCCCATCAATCAGATATTGTTGATGGAAAGAACCAAAGCCACATGATGGGATAGTCATCTGGCCCCTGTCTGCTGGAATAAATGTAAGAGGAGTATCAACAAGAAAACTTCTGTAAGAGCTTTCTGTGACTTTTTCTGGTTTATCATTATGTACTCTGATCTGGTATTTTCTGTACAGGTCGAACTCCTCAGGATCAAAACTTGATGTCATCATACGTACTTCAAGCTTTCTTCTTTTACAATGCAAAAACTCAACACTTCCAGCGCTACAACTCATGTAACTTCGTTTTAAAGGTTGTGTGTGTTCGTTAGAACTTATGAACTTTGAGTCAGTCCCTTTTCTGGACGAATAAAAATTAAGGTGACCATTACAAGCTTTTATCAAAATGCCACGAGGTTCAGCATATTGCTTCAGTAAACCTTCCAACTTTTCAGCAGTAACTGTTGGTGAGACATCAAATGCAAGTGGACCATGACATGTAATGCTCTCTGTTGAATAATGGCGTTTAGTAGCAGCTGCTATCTGAAATGAAATACTGCTAGTATACAACAAATGTTCTGATTCCAGCTTCCTTTTAACTTGATGAGTCACCTTCTTTACAACAGCTTTAGGAAGTTGAGCATTCAACACATTCTCATTGGCAAGTGCATCATGTACAGCATCATCAATCATCTTAGACAAATAATGAAGAATCTCATCATCTTTGCACAGCTTTTCAGACGAAGCACCTGAAGATTCTTTAGATGTTAATGCTGCTCTTGATGCTGGAGACTCATTGTCAGTCAGATTGGGTGAGTGGTCATGACAGTTTGGCTTTGTTTTGGAGCAATCGGAATCATTTAGGAACCTGGAACCATCTAAGAATCTGTTGATCAAATATGAGGCAATAACAAGCATGGTAAGATATAGCTCAACATAGTCATCTCAATTTCATCGAAAGTTTTTTTATGTTATGAATTAAGCCAAAACATTCAACAGACTACCATGCTATAGTAATAAACGTACCTTTCCATTTTTTTCTGTACACGGAGTTGCTCTTTGGATGGACAAAACTCACTAACTTTCAGTCGGATTGTATATGATGGACAGCATGTACTTTCCATCTCAGGTTTGTAAAGAAAATGTCCGGATCTCCGCCAACCACGATCAAGAAATTCTATCAAAGATGTCACATAATCGAATAATAGGTCACCAACTTTAATATTTGCTGAAAAATTAACATATATATATATATATATATATATATATATATAATGTGAAAGAAGGATTCACGATAAGCACAAAGGATGCGATCATGAGGAATTACTAAAAGAGAATAACAAGAAATCAACCAAGGCCTCTGACTTAACTATCCCAATAAAAAGAAAACAAGGCACAAAGGAAAGCCGAAAATATCTTGTTATCGTAAAAGGGGAATGATGCATGCTTGGACCCAATAAATCATTCAGAACTGTGGATTTGTTACAGAAAATTTCTAATAAGATAACACATAGTTTTAATAATAAATACCTGCAAAAGATTTTCTTTTTATTGGATTTTCATTAAGGCTTTACAAAAAAGTAAAAAAGAACCAGAAAATGATAATTAGATAGTGAAAGTAATCAATTAACTTGTACATGCAAGCAAACAGTCCAATTTTCCGAATCACATCAATAGAATCCTAGAAGGAAAATTGCGTTATGAATAGAATTTCAACGTCTTATTTGGAAGAAAAACAGGTAAAAAAAGAAAAAAAAGCAAAATATATCGCATTGGCATGTGAGAAAGTATATGTATCTATTCGCTGAGGACAAGAAAGCCGTGGAACTGAAACAACAGACCTTGGTAATCGTAAGGTGTCATGCTCTCAGCCCAGAGACCTGCAGAAGAATTATCCATGCGCAACATTAAGAAAATACTTTATAACTATTTGAAACACAAATACTAGTGAGAAGGAAGCAAGAAAGTAAAAAGAAAGAAAGAAAGATGGAGGATTCAGAGAAAGCAGCTGCACCATGGGTGATGCTTGATTGTCGCTTGGATTTGCAGTAACCACAGGACGTCCGCCTCCGGCCGGCATCAGTCACCACTGTCTCTCCACCGGCGCCACCACTGTGGCTACTGCTTGCTCGATCCCCCATTTCTGGCTGCACCTGCAACCAACTTAGGCAGAACCAGAAATTATTGATGGTGGAACGGAGGAAAAGGGGGATGAAACCGAATCTTCTCAATCTGAAAAAATAATGGAAGCGATCGGACTGATAAAATAAGAGAAAAATTACAGCCTCGCCCCGCTAGTCGCCGATGAGGTCGACGGTGGTGACGTTAGTGATCGACGAGGCCGGGTCGGAGATCCGGCGGCCGGGGCTGTTGCACGTATAATGAACAGAAGGCGCGGAGAATGGGGCAAGAGGAATAAAGATCGGATTCCATTTTTACCCTGATACATGTGAAAAGACGAAACTACCCTTTGCAATTTTGTAAAGATGAAAATTCGTCCCTGATCTTGTTCCAGCGCATTCCCAGTTTTTATTAACCGGATCACCACTAAAATAGATTATCACTTTATAAATTACCGATAATATTATATCATAGCATTTAATAAGTAACAATAACATAAATTATGATTTAAATTATGAAACAAAAATTTACTAAAATATCCTCCAAAATTATTGAATTTTATCAATATATTATTTTATATAAACAAAAGAAAAAAAAATAAAAAGTGTGTTTGGACAAAATATGAGTTTATATTATCGATCGTTTGTAAAATAATTAAAAAAATAGAAGATAATGTAGAACATTATTTTTTAATAATATATAAATATTTCTAAAGTTCGGTTGAAAGGATAATTTTGTCAAAATGCATGTCATCGTACTTGAATAGTATCTTCATACCAATAATGTTGTAATTTGAATTACCAGAGAAATAAGAATCACCAGAAATATGTTGTAACCAAATGTGGTAACATAGTGGGCCCTGGAAATTTTAAATTAAATAACTAGTAATTTATCTGAATTACCTCATACCAAACGCCTCCTAGAAGTAATATGGTGATAATGATATATTAAATTACTTGAGCCAACTACATTACCTTGTTGACTTTGTTTTAATTTTATACATAATCTGCAATAAGCAATGCATATTATTTATGAAGGGGCAATGTGGATTGCCTACGAGAGACGAAACAATCTATATTGTCACTTCACAAGCAATCTGCTATAATTTTTTTTACCACATTTGACCTTTAAAAATTTATTTAATTAAATAATAAAAATAGTCAAATAAATAATAATATAATATAATATTTTATTTTATTAATAAGTATAATTATTATTAATCACTATAATAATATTTCTTTATCATTAAATAGATTATTATTATTACTATTAATTTTAATATTAACATTATTAATTAATTTTTGTATATTATAAATAATAAATAATTAATTATTTTGATATAAAATATTATTGTTAATTTATTATTATTATTTAGATAATTGTATACTACTTATTTTATATATATATTTATTTATTTGATGTATAAATTTTATGAATTTAGGTATATATTTGTAATTCAAGTTCACATAATTTAAATTAAATTTATAAACTTAACTACTATATATTTAAGGGTATTTTGGTAAAAAATTTATATTATTTATTAATTTTTTTTATATAATGAATAAATTAATAAAAATTGCTATGCACATTGTTTATGCGTACTAAACAAAATAATATACATTGTTGATAATTTAATTAGTGGCAATCTTTGTGGAAGGCAATATAGATTGCTAGGTAATGTATAAAGGTAATGTAGCAAATACAACCTTAAATAATTATTTCTTAGCAAATGCAACCTTAAATAATATTTTTTAAAATTGAATTGATTATTTTATTTAAAATTAAGTTTAAGTTAATTATTCATGAGTTATTATTTTAATTAAGATTAGAGAGAGTCAATTATCTTTAGATAACCTAAGGTAAAATTATTTATTTATATTGTCTTATTTGCATTTTAAAATAATTTAATTAATTAAAAACTAAATAAGCTTAAATTAGTTAGTTTAATCGGCCTTAAGCGAATTTACATATTTAGTAAATTAGTACATTTTCTAACCGACCTACGGAAGACCACTACAAGCTTATTATTATCCATATGAGTTATTCCCATTTATTTTATTTTATGGCAAAGATCTAGCCAATCAAATATCATTCCAATGATTACTTTTAATCATTTTTTCCTTTTACTTTAAAGGTTGTACAACTAGCCAATAAAGATAAGCATGGTCCATGAGTGGATCTAATTGTTTTTTTTTTAATTTTGTGATGATTTAAACTTCTAGAAAATAAAATTTAAAGTTTAATAATTAAGTTATTTGAATTTATAGAAAATTAAAGCAAATAGTGTAGAAGTGTGAGATTAAATTGGAAAAATATATCCTTTAATCATGATTTTAAGTAATCAAATGTTTACCTCATTAATAATGTATATTATAATGCTTCAAAAATTATGAATTTTCTTTGAAATAACCTCTTAGATGTCTAATTCCTAAAGAAAAAAGAATTGTCTCAAAATAAAATTATTAAAAATTTATAAATTAACTAGTGAGCATTTGTCTAACTAGCCAACTAGGTGAACAATTAAACTTGATCCAGGATTAGACGATTAATTAATCGAGGAAGTTATTTACAAGAAAGATCCACTGTCGTCACAGAAATATTTTCTGAAATCATTTAAAAATAATATCCTCATATCAATCTATTGAGTCGTCACAACTGGTCGTCACAAGCTATCATGTTTCCCCTTGTTACGCAAGATTTCTCTGCACGCAACCCTAGACGATCCCGCCAAGGCTTGATCTAGGTGAGGATGTACAGATAGGGACTAGGTTGATGTCGAATTCAACATGTGGATTGTGGCAATCAATCGTCACTAGCGAACACTCCTCGACGTGATAGATTCCTCGATCATACGACCTTGGGCGATCCCGGTCAAGGGTAATACTATTAAAGAGTTGCTATCGAGACTATTTATAATGTTTAGTCCTTCCTGAAAATGTACACCAATTGGCCTTCTTGATGTGAGATAATAAAACAGAGAATAGTCACACCCGTCCGTCATAAGCGAGTTGTTCTCCAACAGTTGTGACAGATCCCTCGGTTACATGACCCCGGACGATCCCGGTCAAGACTTGGTCCAATTGAAGAAGAACAATTAAAGACTTAGGTATATGACCACTTCAAGGATTTCACAATTCTCAACAGTTGTGACAGATTCCTCAGTTACACAATCTTGGGTTTGACCCGAATGAAGAGAATTAGTAAATCAATAGAAATCCAAGAAAGTATTATTTCTTCATAATTATGACAGATTCCTCTATTACACAACCTCGGGTGATCCCGACCAAGGCTTGACCCGAATGAAGAGGAATAACTTCAATAAAATAAAAAATATACAAGTCTTTCGAAATCGACTTAGGATATAGTTAGCCAACTTCCGTTGCACGAACTTGAGAAAGATCAAGAATTCCACAAGTAACTCTTTCTCGATCAAATCAAACCACTAAATTGATTTTTAAGTTCATCACAACCTCATCACAAGCGTTGTCACAAGTGCTGTCACAAGCGGGGTTGTGACGTGCGACAATTTTTCGGTTGTGATAGATGCACAACTTCGAGCGACCCCTTCCAGACTTGGCTCGTATGGGAAATCTACGCTTGAGAGGATGATCATGCGAACAAAACAGTCACCTTAAATCATTCGCAAGCATTAAGCACATGTGGTAAAGAACCAAACTTGCAATTTAAATAAAAAATCTAGAAACAATTCATTGTTGAGAAATCATGACAACTACAAAGTTTGTCTGGGCCTTCACAAAGCCCCAAAAAAAACTAAAGTAGCCCCTAAGTCCCATGAGGGACAGTAGGAACATTATTCTGAAAACTAGAAAGAAAACAAAAAGGCTTGGAGGTGATTTTCTTCCTGTTGTCACCAAGAAATTCTTTGGTCGAACTCCCTTCATAATGGTGTTGATCTTCTCTTTAAATAGATCCCTCAAGTTGACTCTTCATGGTGTCTTGATCAAGGGGGAATTTATCATCACCGTTCGATGGAGATCTCCAATAACTTTCGACGATTTTCTGTTACAACCGGTAATTTATTTCCTTATTTATCCAAATTAATTATTATCTTCAATAATCATTGGTGATTCCTTTTCTTAATTGTTTGGGCTGTTATAATCTCCAATAGCCGCTTTAATTGTTCAGGTTTTGACTTTTGAATTGTGATCCCTTGAATTGTGGTTCAATTCTTCAAGCCGCCTTCTTTCCTTAATTGGTCTGCAATGTGTTTCCATAATTGGGTCCGGCTTGATTAGGAAACCTTCTTTGCCTCTTGATTGTGGAGATTCCCTTCATCATTGTGACGAATTGAATTTGAATTTGAGGGGGTCGGATCCTTACTTGCTTATTCTGCATTATTAGCTCCAAAATTGCACAATAATCTCAATTTTATAGTGAAATATAATATTTCCTGAAAATGAGTTAGTCAAATATAGAAATGTTGCAATTTGGTAAAAAGGTGGCAAGAAAGGCTCAAGTGGAATGCAAAACACGATAAAATATAACATGGATGAGGGGTAAAAAATGGTGTTTTTAGCCACTCATCAACTATCACAAGCTTGAATTTTTGCTTGTCCTCAAGCAAAACTAGGAAATTTAAGAAAAAATCACACTAGAGAGAATAAATTTGTTAGCAAACGAGTCTAATTGCACATCACATCTAGCGACATTTAAAGTGTGTTCTTAATGGATTATCCTTTATTTTTGAGATCACTGAAGATCGGGCCCATATATGGCTGTACTCATTAGATCCTTAACAACTTACCACGACCACCTTTTAAAGTTAAGAATTCATCACTGAGATTAACAAGCTCGAAAACTCCTATTTCCTTATAGTATAACAAGCCCTAAGCGTTCAACATTTTTCTTCCCTTATCTTGAATAGGATGTATGAAAATCCTCAGAGAAGAAACATCACAATGTCACAACTAAATTGTACAAGACTTTCGGAGGGTCACACTAGTGAACTCTAGAGCTAATTTTGCTTTGGATGCTTAATGGGGTTCAACTAACTCTCTTTTCTCTTTGTGGGGTTAGAATAACCCTCTTTTTACTATGGGGTTCGACTAACCTCTTGATCACTTAGGCTCAGATGTTTTACAACCATCACAAGTGGTATTACAAGTTGTGTGGTAACGCTGGTTGTGACGAAGATTGTGATGCAAAAATTGATTTCGATTTTCACACATGGAGGGTTTTTCTCACTCATATTCTTACTCTTGCTCTACCTTGGGGAAAAACAGGAGACCTGGGATGTTAACTAGATAGTCAAATTCAAATATCTAAGGGCTGTTGTGGTAAGTGTCAAGTTTTTTCCTGAACTTTAATCCAAAGATAAGGTGTTAGAAGTGTTTGTGTTTCTTAAAGGGATGTTGGGTGATTTTACAAAGGATAGAAATACAAGTAGGTTACATATCTCTAATGCTCCTTAAATAATGCAAGAAACAAACAAAGGGAATTTCAAAATGGTTAGAGAAGATACATGTCAAGAGTTAGGGGTTAGTGATAGCAAAAGAAGGAAGACATTTCATATCATTCATATCTTGAGGTTACATGTGTCAGCTTTCATAGTCTTACCTTGTGCTTCAAAAATTTGCCAAACCCAGGAAGTGAAAAATATCTCAAGAGAACAAAAGATACAAAAGGGAACAAAAAAATTACCAAGAAAATCGAAAAACATAGCAAAATACACCGTGATAGTACAAAAGTGGAGAGAAATGATATACCATGGTGTCCTACCGCAAACTTCTCCAAAACACTGTCCTCAATGTTTGAACAAGAGGTAGGGCCGATCTCCTTCAGTCGGTGTCGTTGTCTTCTTTCACAGTAGGTGTTGCTTCCATCAGCTTTCTCAGCTCGGTCACTTCTTGCTCGGTCTTAGCGTGTGACGCTTGGATCTTCGCATTCTGGACAATGAGCATCTGTACAAGGTCAAGGAGCTCTCGGATGTTGATGACAGGGAATTTACTCTCCATTTTCCTTTGCAAAGACTATACTTTTTCATGAAACTATGCATCATTTACATACATTGCTACACCATTTTATGTATTTTGCATTATTTGGAATTTCCTGGACTTAAATACACATTTTCACCCTAATGGTCATCTCTAGTAAAGATTTGAATGACTTATACCTAATTTTTCTTGCAGGTATTTAACCAAGGACTAGAAACATGTGTACTGGAAGCTATACATTGGGGCACCTGCGCTGAAGACCGGGCCTGGGGGTATATGCTTCCATTACCTGCCAAAACTCACTAAGAGACAAAAAGTGAAACAGAATATGAAGATTCCCTTACCTGTTGTTGTGGTCCAAATGAGGAAGGTTCCTGGGCAGCTTTCAGGAAATATTGGCAGGACTATGAGGGTGACAAGTGACATCCAAGTATTGGAAGGGAAAACTGAGGAGGATAAAAGGCAAAATAAAAAGAGAAAGGAGATCTCCGTTCTGCATCCGGGGGAAGCATCGAATGGAACCGCCATTGCTATGGGGAGAAGAACCAGAGCAGAGAAAGGGGAGTTTTCGTACTGAGATTCGAGTATCATTGGTTTTATGCTAGAGATTTCTATTTTGTATTAATCTTCCGATGATGAACTCGTGTATGATGATGTTTGTGATGTATTTTATGGCTATTTTAGGCTAAATGATTAGGCTTAGACATGTGATGATTTTAGAATGCTACTTGCTATATGAACTTATCTTCTAATGCATATGTTTCTATTCGACTTTTCAATCTTTCCTTTGCATTGTATGCTTTGTATTGAGCTAATTTTGATTGTGTGGACTGCTCACTATCTACTCCTTGAAGGGTTGAGACCGAAAGGGAGAACCCATTTCATTGAGGAAGATATGGCGTGAAGTCCTATTTATGATACTTTACATGTGTTTGCTTTGATGTTGTGAGCTGTTCATTATTCTATCTTTAGTGGAGAGTTGAGACCGAGAGGGAGAACTTTCTCCATTGGGTAAAAGTAATGTGTAGATCATATTCATGATATCTTGTATGTGTGTGCTTTGATGTGGAGAGCTACTTGTTTCCTTATCTTTGTTGAAAGGTTGAGACTGAGAAGGAGAATCTTCCCCATTGAGAAGAATTAATATGTAGTTCCCACTCTAGGTATTGTGTATGTGATTGATTTTAATGTTATGAGCTATTTGTTGTTATTATCTTTGGTGGAAGGTTGAGACCAAGAGGGAGAACTTGCTCCATTGAAGGGAAGTAATAGCTAGTTCTTATCTTTGTTATCTTGCAGTTGGAGAGTCATTCATATCCTTTAACAAAAGGTTGAGACCTAGAGGGAGAACCCCTTTATCTAAGGTATTTGTGCGAGGCCGAGAGGTTCCTGTGAGTATTTAGGGTTGATTGGAGAGGGGTTATCCATA